>WMED01001257.1:6079-28507 GCA_019650415.1 Pipa parva
TCTCTGTCACTTCCAGAGCATCATGCATCCTACTCAGGAACTTAAATATGTTGCACAGCCTGCCCTGTGTTTGCTCTTGCCGACTTATAAGGATCGCACCCAAACATTAGATCCACTGCCGTTGTTCTCTTCGGTCCTCAGAGGATCTCACGTGGGCCGGTCAGAGAAAGTTAGAGGGCTGGACAATGCCAAGGTCTGCAGTAACATGTTCATTTTATGATTTTAAAATTAATATTTTTTTACCCATAGTAGGATATTTGTAATCATTTATCATTTATTTATCATGGAAAATACTCTCCAACATAAAAAAATGCATCAAATTTGTGTTTTTGTTGGATGAGCATTTATCTTCATCAGCTTCTAAAGTTCACCTTTCCGATGGCCTTATTTTTGCTCATACTTCACGGATCCTCATATTTTACAGTGAAGGCTTGAGAGAAAATTTCCATCCAAAGGCTTGCAACGTCAATTGCTCTGACTTCTAAAAAAGCACTGCTTATTTTTACTCTTCCCAAGACTGGCTCTGGATGGACTGTGTATATTCCCAGACATCTGCACTGATAATTAGGGCAGTTACTGAGAAAATAGGATTTATTACATGTCTAGTAGTGCTTATTATACCTGAAAAGGTGTCAGCTTTATGGCTCACTGTTTAAAACAATCAAAGCCTATAAGGCAATAAGGAAATACTGGATTTTCATCAATTCAAACAGAGGAATATCTACCTGAATTTTTGGGGTTTCCTCCTATTTATTTTGAAGCAAACACTTTTACTATCCTCAGTGCTACAATGCTGAATTTTAATGGGGTAATTCACCAAGCAGCGAACTTACCCTCTGGATCCTTCGCATCAATACGCATACCCGGTTATGGGCTCGCTGATATCCTGCATGCGGACATCAGCGAATGCTTTAAAGGGATTCCAGTCTCGCGAGGCATCACAACTAGAGCCTAGCGAGCTTCCCCGAGACTGGAATCCCTTTAAAGCGTTTGCTGATGTCCGCGTGCAGGACATAACTGGGTATGCGTACTGATGCGAAGGATCAGGAGGTTAAGTTCACTGTTTAGTGAATTACCCCTAAATGTCTTACATACATGCTGCAAACTACATTGGATTATCTGCAGTCCTGCAGTGCACAGCTGAAGTTATTTATTATCAGTCTTGAAGTTTAAAGATTTTAGAGGTGATTATGGTTAAAGGGGTAGAGTAGGATTATGTAAACATAACTTTTAGTGACAAGGTAATCAGTTCAGCTGCATAACAATTGGCTGAAGCAGTAGACAGTATGAACTGAAAATTATTACAGACTAGCAGTTCAGCATGTCCATACCCATCATACATATCAATAGCCTATGAAGATTTCAGTATGGCTCTGCATTTTCATCTGATGAATAGTTGGCATGTATGATCTGGGTATCGTATTTTACAGGTGTTATATAAGATGAAATGGAATCCTAAAGTACAGTGGATACAGATTTACCCATTAGATTTAATTTAGAGTTCCACCTCATCTTTTAGAAACTACAGACCTGTAAAATAAGATAGCCATATTATCCCTCCGCCGACGTATGGAAAAGGGCTCATACATCATTACACTCATTGCGGGGAGCATTCTCATTGGCCCCGCAATGAATGTTTTGACGTTGAAACCCTTTTGCACCACCGATTCAACTAAGCGGGTGGAGCTTCGTGCTGGCTCCTGTTTCAGCCTAAGCGCTGTGAAGTCTGCCTCGGTGCAGTGAAATTACAGCACAGTTCAAGCTGTGACTGCAACGTTTTTTTAACTTAATATGCGGGTTTTTTTTTTTAATATGTCGTTTATTTATTTTTTTACCTTTAGTTTTCGTTTAAGTAATGATGGATTCCAAAGACACTCAGTTAATAAACTAATTTTACTCCTTAGTCACAGTTCCCAACTAATGTTGTTTATATTTTCATCAGTATCTTCTGAGGTTGTGGATAAGGTTAGAAAAATATACATGAAATGTAATAAAGTTAAGTTCTTTAGAACCATTAGGAAAATTTTCTGATCAATCCCCTTGCTGGCACCAATACCAGTCCTAACAATAATCATGAATAGATTAATTTAATAATCATAATCTGACATGCGTTTACTTAGTAGAAAGTCATCCAACCACTTGTTCTTACTCTCTATCACTTTCCTTTGCAGGGAATAGCACATTAGCTCTGCCCTTACAGGAAAGAACCCCTTCCTATGCTGGTGGAGAAACTTCCTTTCTTCCAGTTATAAACGGATGTCCTTGTGTCATCCTAACCATCCTAGGGAGGAAAAGGTCATTAGACGAACCCTTCTACTAATCTGTAAAAATGTGTACAAAATAACCGTGTCCCATATACAGGAAATTCTTTTCTAAAGTTAACAATCCCAGTTTTTAAAGACTGTAGCTTTTCTGAATAACTTAAGTCATTTATGCTATTAATAAACCTGGTCAGCTGCCTCTATCCTTTTGAGGTTGTTTATTATTAATAGATTTGTACATAGGACTTTGCCCAATATATTTTTGTGTAGCGTAAACAAGAATCTATGCAAAAGTAGAATTATGTGCGGATCTGTTAAATTTATTACAACTTTATATGCATGTTAATATAGTTTTAGCCTTAGGGCGGTTACCAGCCATGTTTTCCACTGTTATTTCTAAGTTCCAGAAGATATGTATGCTCTGGAATACAAACAGTTGTACTCAAGAGCTGCAACTCATGAACCATCAATGGAACAAAAATCACAAACTTTGTATATGAAGGAGAATTGATAAAAGCACTCCCATCTGGCTTCACTTTATCCCTGCCCCTGTCTGAGTCCCTTACGCAGGTATTTAAAGGGGTTCTTCAGCTCCCACTTTTATAATCAATATAAAGTAGCAATGGTGTTTGCAAATAGATTTAATTTATTGTTGTGGATTGGACAGTGATTCCTAGAAATACTGGCCAATCAGAGCTGCTATGTAACCATATTTTACTTCACCGCTATGTGGATATCAGTAAACAGAAACTACATTTTGGGGGGCAGCAGCCTCCCTTTGTCAGGTTATTATGGAATTGATACTACCAAGTATCCAAGGAAGATAGCACCTTCAGCTTATTAATTGGATCTACATTCCTTTTCATATACCAATCAGAACTGCTTCCAGTTCAGATGGCTGTTCTAATTGGCTGATATTGATCTCAACCGATCTCCCACCATCAAGAGGACACAGAATGATTAGGTAGGCAACATTTATTCCATTTTGATGTTTGTGAAGAAAAGCTTAGGAAAATACACTCAATCTAGCTTGAAATATTGTAGAAAAGAATAATTAGTCATGGATACCTCAGTAACCATGTCTTTGGTGATTAAAGTTGAAAAAGAGGCTTAAAAACAATTAAGGGAGTTATTCACTAAAGTTCAAATTGTTGCATATAATTGCGAATTCGCCAGATAAAGACAGTTGCAATAGGCTGCTACTGTCACAGTCGTGTCTTTATGAGAATATTGTCGCAGTTGCAACTTTATTATGGGAAAATTGTCGCAATCTTAACATTAAAAAATTGTTGCGGATTTGCTATGGGAATCTACTGTTTGCGAATTCGACAGTTTAATTCACACCTTAGTGATTAACCCCCTAAATATACACAGTAAACAAGAAGTACAGATGGGAAAAACTAGTGTGCACTTTGGCAGAAATTAACTTGTGAAGCAGTTACTAAAAGCAGCTCTCAAACATTTCAAGCACTGTTCTGTATCTGTAGTTATATCTGTTACCTCTATAATGCTGTCTGGTTAGACGCTTTAAGACAGATGCTGCTTCTTAGCATAATTTATGCTTATGATTCTGAAGAAGTTTTGTTTTGTTTTTTTTTCTAGCAAGCATAGAAAGCTTATTAATTACTAAACCATCTGCTTCTGCTTTTTAATTAGAAAACACAGTCATGACTATAAAGGATATCAGTCCTATCAGACAAATCTAAATAATAGAATTCTCTGTCAGAATACTTTCTTAAATAAGGATTTAGAAACTTTGTCTGCTGAAGGGAATTCATGACACTGTGTCACTTTATCTAGGAAGTCACAAACCCAATTCTGCTTATTCACCAAACAGCGTATACATGCTGTGATGACGAGAATGGCCCCATAGTCATTTCTCAACATTGTCAGGTACAGTCAAGTAAATGATTTTAATCGAAAGATTACAAAAAATGGGGCAACCATATTTCAGCATGAGCTAGGAATTGTCTACCTTTGAAATGAAAATAAAAGCAATTGTAATTTATGTGACAATCCTTTAGCAAGAATATCTGTGACCAAACATAACAAAATGACATTGTCCTTTCTTATACTAATGTATATGTACTACCAGGATGCTGTCATTAATGAAGAAAATTGTATTTTTGGTGGTATTTTCTCCTTTAAATAGATCCATGTGAAGATGACATCACTTTGCTACTGAATTGTAACTGGACTGGTACATCTGTACACGTACTCTGCCCTACAAGTTTGTGATTGCAATAGCCAACTTTTCTCAGAAAATTTCTATTCTTTTCTGAGGACATCTCCAATCCTGTAGTGCACACAAAGGACTTCCAACCAGCCCTGGGTTGTCTTCCTTTACTCTACCACACAGAGTAGCTACTATTTCTTTATATTAAAGGTTCTCAGACCATACCCAAATATTACCTTTTGGTGGTCTAACCTCCAGGAAATAAGACTAGGTTAGAAAGCTTAGTAAATAATACAGGTTTCATTCCATCCTAATGCAGAAAAGGTAGTGTAAATTACTTTTAGATTGTTATGTTTGTAGAGGACACAAAATTTGGTCAACCTGTTCATATGTGATATTAGAGTCCTTAATGGATATGTGGAAGTCATAGTTAAGACATTTTGCTGTAATAACCTTGTGAGAGGAAGTTTGCAAAAAACAGAATAGTTTCAATGCCTAGATATTTTGTAAGAACTAGCAGCTTTAACAAATGCTTGTTGCTATAGATTTAGATACATGTATGCATTTTTTTTAGCAGTGTAGACTGTTTTGTATATGTTTACATTTTATAAATTTTGCTACACTTGTTAATACTAATTCTATAATACTTTTAATTCAAAACACAAATGTATTTAAGTTTCCTTTCTTAAGATCTGTAATTTTCAGGGATATGTCACTGAATAAATTCAATATTCTAAAAGTTATTAGATTTTTTCCAGTCAATAGGGGTTATTTATCAAAGTCCAAA
The DNA here is from genome assembly GCA_019650415.1 of Pipa parva. NCBI lineage: Eukaryota > Metazoa > Chordata > Amphibia > Anura > Pipidae > Pipa > Pipa parva. The sequence continues at coordinate 11,304 of WMED01001257.1, forward strand.
TTGTGTAAAGTTGTGAATTTGCCACTTTCCCATATTCATGTAGTCAGAAAACTCTGTGATGGTCCCACACTACAGAATAGATAGCTACTGACACAGTCACATATTTGCTATGGGAATCTTCTGTTTAGTGAATAAAGAGTAGAGAATCAGAGTGTAGCAACCTGAAGTGATGATAATTCACTTCCGACAGTCAAATTCTCACTTTGATAAATAACCCCCTAAAAGCAATATTTCCTCCAGAGGCTAAAGGGTTCCAAGTCAAAAAGGAAGATGTCATTTGGAGTGGCCAAACTATGACCTTTTGAGAAACCTGACCAGAGGAGGAACACTGTAAATATCCAGCAGTCCTAGCCCTTGACTAAGGGAGGAAGGGCTAGGATTAGCTGAGAGCCACTGCTCCAAGTACTTGTTTTTTCTTCTATTGCTATTCTGCAAAACTGGTAAGCTTAAACCTATCAGTTTAACACTTGTGTATAAAATTAGGTGGCCAATGAATAGAAAGCTCATTTTACAGGCTTTAATGTCCCTTCAAAGTACTACATGGGAATAACTGCTATTGCATAACAAAGTTTTTTTTTTTTTCCTGGTGTTACTGGTCCTTTATAGTTGCAGAGCATCCAATTCCCACACATCATTTAAAGGGAAGTCTATAAAGACTGCAAATAAGCAGTCTGTCCAAATTACTCACTAAAGTAGTATAAAAAAGTGTTCAGAGCCTCTGCCTGGTCTGGTGGTAGGTCAAGAACTATTTTGAAAGCAAAATCCTCTGGAATTTAAAATGGGTGGATATTCATACATACTTCAAACACTGATCAGCAAAGTGTATTATCTGGGTCACCATTAGCTGTTTGCTTAGCTCACTCCTGTTATCACTATGAATAATGGAGTCAGTGAACTATTGTAATTAAAATAACATCTCCTAAGGTGAAGAACAGCAAAGAATTTATTATTGATCTGGGAAAACCTGATCCAGGCTATTGTCCACTACTAATGATATCCCCATCTTGCTTTTTGAGGGGTGTATATTTCTGAGAATCTCATTATTAATTAAAAAAATCACAACAGCACATTTATATTTGTGATGACTTCAAAAAAGCAAATTTTCCCCCTATAACATTTGTTTCACAGAATGTATTATTGGCACAAGACCTGTAATATTTCTGAAAGGAAGTCCTTACAAAGGCTACTCAGCATATTGTTGGCATTATTCTACCTTATGTCCAGAATTTATTTTTGGAATGTTATATCACCTTTGGTTGTTATTATATCATTCTCATCCATTAATGAGTTTTTGTTTTCATTTCCATTGGGCAGAAGGTAGCATTATATTAGAGCTGGTTTTGTTAGAATGTAAAACATATCTTCTCTATTACGAGGATGATAAATATAAGGGCCTTAAACTATACTTAAACTATACTACCTGAGCTGGATTTACATCACAGGAACATATAGGTACAGAATATTTGCTGCCTTATACCACACCCATTAACTGACCATGTCAATTTTTGCAAATAATCTCACAGCCAAATAAATAACGAACTGAATGCTTTTGTCTGTGTGACTCTGTTTCACTTCAAGTGTAATTTTAAATGCCAGGTTCAACATTTGAATATTGAAAATACTTCTTTGTTATAATTAATCCCCCAGTGCTTATATCTTTGACTGGGAGAAAGAGGCATCTTCCCATCTCAGCTGCCAATAGGCACAGGCCGCTTGTACCTATAGGGAAATCAGGCAGTGTATACTACTATTCTTTAACTAGCAATCTTTAATTTATCCATCTCTTATCATCCTACCTCTTCCCTACCCTAATTTGAGTTTATTGAAGAAAAAAAAAGAAAAAAAATACAAAGTGGTGCAAGTTTACATTATTACCTTAAAAATGTATTAAAAATGTGGAGTTCACATTGTATCATTGGGACTGTTTAGGTTAAATTCCCAGGACATATGTCTTCAGTTGTGTTTGTTCTTTTTAATTACTTACTAAAAGCTTCTGAAATCCAGATTTCACTAACACAGTGTAGAGCAATGTCTTGTAAGAACCTAGGAACAATCCCGTCAAGGTCTCTCGTCTCTCAATCTTTAATTTATGAAACAATAAAAAAAAAAAATGGATGTTGCTGTCAAATAGCTGGTAACCACCTTTACCCCAAAAACATTATATAATGCCCAAAACTATGAAAGGAGGTCTTCCTCAAACATTCAGCTCAACGGACACTGAAAATTTGGACAAGAAATATTTTCAAAACAATATCATACATTTTGAAAATTGACTAAATATTAAAAAAAAAAATTGGCACCAAAATCACATTTATTTAGCTGCATTTTACAGACAAATAGTAAACAAGAAGACAGTGGAAAAGACTTCAAAGCTTATATAAATTGTATATGGCATTTACAGTATAATTATATACATTGGCATTCATCAATACAGTTGTAGTTACTGATTCCACATAGCAAATTCTTTATCACTTTAAGGTCACTTGTTGGTTTGGCATTGTTGCTTATTATATTCCACCACATTTTAATAGTTCTCCAACAACACTGGAGTCTCTTGGATCTGACCCTGGAATAAATCATTGTACAAAAAGAAGTTAGTAAAAGCAGCGTATAATAACAGGAACTATTCAGATGACAATTCATACTTAACATTAAAAATATGCAGTAGCATACATTTCTAGAAAGACAGCATACACACACAAATTACTTATTTTCCTGTTTTCAAACACATTTTCAGATCAAGGAAAGGCATTACATTATATGTAATACTCACCCAGTGGATGAGTTTACATGCACGAGTGGATACACAATATATTGTGTCGTACTATGATATTCTTTACACAGTCTGGTTCATTTAAATGCATATGTTTCCCACCCAGCTTTCCCCCCTTCCCTCTGTCTGGATAAAGTGGGAAAAATTGAAACAATAAATAGCAAGGATTTGTTAATTGTTGCAGACCCATTTACCTAAATACTTGTAGCATGGATGCCCTACTCCTTATAAACAATAGCTTTTAGCCAGTACAAACTCTACAATAATCCCTAAGATTAGAGGGCCAATACTTTATAATAACACGCCTATTTTAAGGATAGTAAACTTGCTGCTTTTGATCTGAAACCTGTTGTAATCAATATCTTCTTGGTGTCTTTCTAGTTTAGAACCTTTTTGCGCCTGTATATTTAGGCCCTGCTGCTAATATTGCCGACTTTAGGAATGATTAGGTAAATCTGTAATGTGAAAAAAGTATAATTAGACTTATTTTAAAGAGCATCATGGTAAAAAGTTATAGCTGTTGGTAGTTGGCACTTCCATCTGTTTAAAGCATAATTTATCATTATAAAGTATTCATGGTTACTAATACCATAAGCAATTAAAACAATTAGGAGTGAGAAGGAACAATTCTCACAACCCCCTTCCCATTTAGTTCATTATAAATGATTATGTAGTGGGAGAAAGACAGAATATAGAAGAATAGTGCATTTAAGAACATAAAACATGGGGGAGATAGATGACAGAGGGTGTGCTTAGTGTTGTATAAAAGAATGACATGTCATAAGGAAGAAAATTAGAGGTAGCATGATCTAATTAAAAAAAACAAAGAACTGAAAGTAAACATGGGTTAGAGGTTGCTGACGGGAGAAACGAACACTATGATTTAACATTCTAAGCCTATTTAGGCAAGTGGATTCATGAGTTCCAGATAGCTAGTAGTTGGCATGATAGCTCTGAAAGTTACCCTGTGCTAACCGACATCAAAAATTCAAAGGATGTAGAAAATCCTAGCAGTGCTGGGTAAAAATGTTAAACTTTACATCATGATACAGTATTATAGGCAGTTTGTTTTAGTAACATTGTGCATGCTGATCCAATAAGCCATTATGGTTCCATAATGAAACAGAGTGATTGCAAGATTTAGATCCAAAGTATGAAGAAAAAGCTGGTAGGTCTGGGGGAGATTACACATTCATTCTACTGCGATCATTGTTATCGCTCCATTTCTTGGTCAGATCTCTTCTTTCTAGGGATTCAATAGTACTTTTTGCTTGGTATTAGGTAGACATACCATCCAGATTGCTTTAGATAAGCCGCCTCTGCCTCAAGGCAAAATAATTTGGGTAAAAATGTGCAGATTCTGGGTAGAAAGTCTTTGAGCTTGGTCTCATACTCTGACAAACACAGGAAAACTGTTGTACTGGAATTCACAGATTTTTGATAGACAGTCTTTAAATCTTGTTTCATACTTGGACAAATGCAGGAAAACTTTTATTGTGTACCTAGAATTCACAGATTTTGCTGGAAGAGAAATTAACAAAATACAAAGAACACCATAGCTGAATCTTGCCTTGATATCTGGAAGGTTTTCCCAAGGGAATATATTTGAAGCTTGTATTTTTTTATGGAATATTGGAGATCCCCCTGACCAGTGACTCTGGGATCTGTGTTCTACAGGTAGGATTGAGCAAAGTAGGAGGTTCCAGTAAACAAATCAGAGGTGTCCTGATTCCAATAGCATATTTCCACTGCAGGGGTGTAGATTCTGAAAACATAAAGGTTCCAGATGAGAGTCCCAGCTGTAGTTTTCAAGTTTGCAGTTTTTGAATGGTTATTTATGCTAATTTCAATCTTGCTTATTGTGTTAACAATCTTTTGAACAGAGTATTTTAAGAGTGATTGATGTCTAACTTGATCTACAAGGATAGCAGTATTCAATACTGTGGTGTTGGAGCTCCTTTACCTGTTGCCCCCTTGTTAGACCATTAAGAGGTCCCTTTCTATGGCCATAGGGCAAAAGTGCAGAGGAAATGCAGTCCCATGTAGAATTCTTTGGACTTGCTGTAGTCTCAGTCTGTCACCCTAACCAGAGGCCGCTAGGTACATTTTTAAATGCAGAGGGAAGTTAAAAACTGATTTTCAATTGGTTACTGGACATGTACATTTATTTAAAACAAATAACAGTCTAATATATAGTTTAATTAGCTCAGTGCTCTCTATAAAGAACAGTTACAAGACTGTCTAAACAGTGATGGTTAAATTGATGATTTAGGACAGGGGTGGACAAACTATGGCCCGCGAGCAGGGGACATCTCTGGGCTGGCCCCTCTACCAAAATGCAAACTGTCATATCTGGTATCTCAGAGACCAGAAAAAGCTACTTCTGCAGCGGGAAACACAGGAAATAGCTTGGCGGCTGGGGCTCCACCATGGACCACACTGGGGGAGGTCATATTGCTCCCCCAGAACGTTTAGTTGCTTCTCCACGTTTGGTATGTCACCAGCCTGCCACATAGTTGAAGATTATTAAACTGGCCCAAAAAAAGAAAACTTTGCCTTCTCCTGATTTAGGGGAGCAAACTACCAGGCTGTTCTTCACCATATCAAGCATATGCCTTAAGGCCATAATGGTTAACTAAGTTTATGAGGGCTAGGTAGCACAAATACAGTAACCCAAAACAACCAAGAAGATAGTTATGTACTTATTATTCTAACTGTTACATCAGTATAAGTTAACTGCTGAGTGGTCATTTTTTAGTTACTTCACTTTAGCTAACCGGAATTGTATTACTGTTACTCTCTGACATTACCTTAAATGTTCACAAAATACCTAATCAAAAACTCTTGGTTGTTAAATCTGTTTTGTCCTATAACTGCACGCATCACATAATACAGGTATGTTTATCTGTTAGCCTTCTGTTCTTCTGTAGAATTTGATAACATTGACCACTTCATCCTTTATGTAACCTTAAACTGCTTGGCATCCACGGATCTGCATTGCTTTTCTTTACATATTGAAATAAATATCATTGTAATTTATGGGTGTGTTTTACACCCGCTTGTGTTGACTATTTGTATCCTTTTGATGATTTTTACATTTTGGGTTTCTTTTTCCACTTTTACATATACCACGTTTTGAATCTGCAATGTTCTTTAAAGTATCAGAATATTTAAATGGAAAAGCATCCTGGCTGGTTGCTTGCTCATCCCATATTACGTGTATTCAATTTAGAGTTAATAATCCTACTTCCAAGACATGGTTTATTTTGTTTCTTTTGTGTTATACCTAGAGGTCATGGGACTGGGACCTAATTCCTGTCATGCCATGCACATACAACACTCTACTTATATTCAGTGAGGCCCTGTATTGGATCCCATTTCACAAAAATATATATACATACTGAATTAAACTGCCTTACACTTTCATAAAATCATTACTGCTAAAGCCAACTTCCCAGTGAAATAGTACTACTGTGGATTATGGATGGGAAACAGAAGACCCAGGCATACTTATAGCAGAATTTTTGGTTTGTGCAATATAGTCTACATCTAAATATGTATGGGAGCACTGAAAAAATGGATTTGGTGGGAATGATTTCATAGATGTATAGCAGAAGTACGCTATCAAAAATATTAGAAAATACTCACATATTAGCACTGCACCAACATCTAACAATCATGAAGACAAGCCATTGAAAAGACAAGCATTAAAAATTAGCTTATAAAGTTATATTTTAATAATAATAATAATGAGACAGTCTAAAGAATTTGGCAAGGGTTGGACATAACTAAATATGTGGAGGTTGCTATTGAAAAATATTTTCTTATCCTTGAAAAGCATAAAGTTACAATGAAGAACAATAAACTTTATCTGCTTCCATTTTATGACTAGATTATCTTTGTTTTAATAAAGAATGACCATTTCTCACCATATGTATACTTCTTTAGATACACATTTACTTTGGATAAAAACAGAATTAATATTTTTATAACAGTTATAGTTTAATGCAGGGATCTGCAACCTTTTTGGATGAGAGAGTCATATAGTACATCTCTGCCCAGTCCTTTCGAATCCGGAGCCACTGACGTCATATGTGATGTCCCATAGGTGCCGTCAGCGGCTCCAGATTGGCTAGCAACCCGGAAGCGCAGTGACGTCAGCGACTCCAGATTGGCTAGCAACCCAGAAGCGATGAGAGAGCTTTATCTCTACAGCGCTTGCCGGCGATTAGCTGGCAGACTGTAACAAGTGGTGCTTCCATGTGAGCATCACTCATTACAGTCAAAGAGCCAGATATTGCCATCAAAAGAGCCACATCTGGCTCGAGAGCCATAGGTTGCTGACCTCTGGTTTAATGCAACTATGGACAGAAAAAAAATTATTGAATTTTAACAAGAGTGGATTCTGTGACATTTTATCGACACATGCTGTTTTAACCAACATTGCAACCTGAACATATTCACCATTTTCTAAAATTCAGAATATAAGTTCAAATACAATTCAGATAAATACATATGTTGTTAAATATATGATAAATATGATGTTAAATACATTTAACATCTTATTCTTCATTTTTATCTGTTCTTATATATAAATTAGAACTCTGCAACAATGTCCGCAAATGTAGAGAAGATAAACTAGATGTGCCAGACATATTATTGTTCATGTTTGGTGCCTAGGTACTTTAGTAAAAGGCAGGAATTAAATGCCAGTCTAGTACTTTTATGTATAAATAAAGGAACTCAGCACGTTAAATAAGCATACACTGATGTTCTGTATATATAAAAGGAAACTCATTTACACACATTTTATGAACCTTGTTTTCAAAGTTTGGACAAACTTCAGGATGAAAAAAAGTCTTCACACATCATTTGGATAAAAACAGACACATTTCTGCAGTCACAAAACAACAAATATCATATGAAATTAAAGTTTTGGACATTAGAACAGTAATAACTGGAGCAAATGATGGAAGCTGATAAAAAGAAAAAAAAAACAAACCACACAACACACCTCTTTCTAGAATTGTATTCATATTTCATCACTGTCATAAGTCATAAATCAACTGTCCCTCATTGTGGGTGAATGTTATCACTATAGGAACATGTAACATATCATAAGCGTAGCCCTCATTTGTAAACTGTGCAAATACTTTTAACATAAAACATTTTATTATTCATGCACTATTTAGAGTGACTATAAACTTTGTTTCTAAGTGGAAAAATACCAGCCTTACTGCCTTGTCAACAACACCCAACATGCATGGCAGATAAAGCCAAGATGGGGCTGCTGGGAGGTGTAGTTTAATTGAAATGGGAAACCGACACCACTGGGACTCTTTCATAATAGTCAAACCGATATTGCTTTTTATATTTACATGCCTTTATAGCAATCACCAAAAATAAGAACAAAAGAAATTTGAGAAATAAGCGTGACTGACCTGCTAATAGCTACCCTGTCCCAATCAGTAAGCTGATTGGCTCAGCTGCCAGAGGACTGTTTCAGGGGAATGTCTATGCTAGACACAGCAGTATTCCTGATCTGTTTGCTATTACTGAATGTAGTGGTTCATCTTTGAACATTCACTGTCTTTTTATAGACTGATACAGGGTAGGATTGGCCCACCAGAGGATCCTCCATTGGGCTCCAGTATTAGGGATCCCAGACCTAACGCCACAAAGCATCCCTTTTAACATTTGCACATCCCTGGCTACCTTTTAGCTATTAGGATGTGGGCCCTTGCAATCTTTCTCTGGTGGGTCCAAAATATGTCACAGTCAGGGACTGGACTTACATCTCCCAATTTATGGATGATGCTTCTGAGCAATATATAAGTCAGACACCGTGAGGATCATCAGATGGGTATGCTTTTTAGAGGGATATGAGGATTTCTGAAAAATAATGACAATGCCACTCTAGGGAAAAAATGATAGCCGGGATAGTAACCCTTTAAAGAAGTCTTAGGAAAACCACTGCAACAGAACTAACATGACACACGAATAAAGTAGGATTTAATCAAATACAAAGAAAGAGAAAGGTTAGTGTTTAGTTTTGGTGCTTGGAATTTATTTAAAAAACAGTTACAAAAGCAGCTTATGTTTTTCAGGATTAGCACACCATAAAACAAACATTTGAAAGGGTATTTGCCATTTTAGACACACACACAAAAAATAAAGTGTAAAGTCAATTGTTTTAAAACAAATTAGTGAGGAACTTTCTACTATTTGTGCAACTCTTTGTACACAGCATATCAAAGGAATAAAATGCCAAAGTCTTACCTTCACATCCAAATAACCAGCAATCATAAAAATAGTTAAAAAGACTTCAGCATCCACTGGAACAATCATTTCAAATAGAAGTTAAACTAAAATTATGACTTTATTGTATTTAAAAGGATTTATTGGAACACCACACAGAAATCCTTAAGGACTTCTATACAGACTACATTTGAAGCACAGATCACAGGTGCAAAGACCATTATGAATAAGTCAGGAAAACAATCTTTGCATGTGGCAGTAAACTGTTGATTGTTGATGGTGTAGAGGATGTGGCAACGCTGGCTTCTTTGTTTAACCACAGAACATGGTCTCAAATTATTAGCCACAGTAAAATGAGCATCACTCTATACACATCTCTCATTACACAGTGTAAGCATATCAGGGATTAAAAGATGTGCATGTTCATAATTGTGTAGTGCCACAGTTGGTCAGACAGAGCTGAGTTTCACAAGACCACGCACAGAGTCTTCATGCAATGAATCTTGACTGACCAGACTTAGGACATGCATGGTATGGCTATGAGTCACTGGGCTGCTTGCAGACAGCATTCCAGGAGGTGAGGGTGCCTCATCTGGGGTTAGGAACTGATGGTTTGCCAAGTCTTCTTTCAATGGTATCATGTCTGTTAGTACGGACTCTGAATTAAGATTTGGCATTGAGGAAGGTGGTGTTGGCTGCCCAAGTGTTAAAGTGGTACATGGTGCATTTATTGAAGTCTTTCCTGGCAGTGGCAGCTCATCGCTGGTTACAGATGGCTCATTCTGAAGAAGAGGTGTGGTGGCAGCCTGCAAAACCAATTTGGTGCCCTGAATGCACTGGTCTTGGTCACACTGCAGAATGGAAAGGGCACGGAATAACAAATATAAAAAAAAAAATTGTAAAGAAAATGTACAAATGGAAAAAAAATAAATGAAAATGAGGGCAAATAAAAAGGAATGAAGAGAAAACAGACGAGTTAGATATATCATTTAGTTTTAAAGAATGAACTAGTATACCATACTGGTACTGATCTACATCAGCAGCCATGCTTACAGTCTTATACTAGTCATATACTATTAGATATCTGTAAAAATATAAACTCATTTAAATATAGTGTGTAATGTTACTATTCTGACAGCACAATGTATAGATGTATATACAGACTTACTCATCAGGAAAAAAAATATTTACAACCAACATATTGGTTTGGTCTTACTATTTTATTGAAGGGCAGTTAACTAAGCCACCTGCTACAGCCAGATACACCATAATGTTATAATAGACTGATCTATCTTCCCCTGTCGGGAAATAAATAACTAGAAAGATGTGATCCAGGGAAAGGTGTGGCAGCTGAATCTCATTTAAGATGACACTATCCACAATGGACCAGCAGTTGGAATACCAAGTACTATAAATTTATATATACAGTTCCACAAGACTGTAGCAATGCTTTTTTATTGGACACTCTGGAGATTATTCACTAAAGCCCGAATTGCTGAGTATAAGTGTGAATTTGTCAGACAAAGAAAATCGCAACTGGCTGCTACTGTCGCAGTCGTGTCTTTATAATGAGAATATTGTCATAGTCATGACTTTGTTATTGGAAAATTGTTGCGACTTTACAATGGGGAAATTGTCACAGATTTGCTATGGAAATCCACTGTTTGAGAATTCGACAGTCAAATTCGCACCTTTGTAAATAAGCCCCAAAGTGTGTATATGTTTAACTATATGGCTCTACCTGGTGCTGCTTGCTGCACACAGCTGAATCACAAAATTTAATGAGAATCAGGTAACAACATGGGCTATAGGAGCTGCTCTGGGGTCACTTGGACCTTAGTGAATAACCCCCTCTATGTAAAGGTAAGGGGGCAGGTCCCAGCAAGATGAGGACCTGACATATACGTATGCAAGAACCAGTTTTATAATGTACACATGTTGCATTGTGAAGACATGGCAATAAAAATCAGTTGAATGTGACATACTGATCAATATGCAAAATTAGATCAATTTCACCCTGGACTTCATCTGCATGGAGTTTGTATGTTCTCCCCACACCTGCGAGGGCTTCCTCTGGGCACTCCGGTTTCCTCCCACAATCCAAAAACATACATCTGTGTCTGTCTATGCGTGTGTGTGTGTGACTGAATAGGGAAACTAGATTGTAAGCTCTACGGGGCAAGGACTACAGTGAATGATGAACCTCTGTAAAGCTCTGCGTAATACAGTAGTGCTATATAAATGAACAAATACAATACAATTTTGCCTCATATTGTGTTCCATCTGTCTGTCTTAAAGAGAAGGGCATTATCACTTTTTTTCTGTGCCCTCTTTAAAATGAGGTTTCAAATGCAACAGCTTTCTAAATCCACAGCTAAAAACTTCATGAATTTACTGCACAGATAAAACCAGTAGATGATGCATTCAGAATCACCGGGGGGATTAAACTCTCCTCAGACATTAATATAAAAAAAAAAATTTCATGCATTTTGCCTCACTTTTTCACAAAAATAATGTTTAAAGGAACAAAATTAGACAAAATTCCACTACACAATAAAACCACAGTAACTTTTATTGTATTTTTGAGTTTTCATGTTTCAGAGATATTACAGTCTATACTGCTTAGAAGAAAGTAACAATTGTAGGAAAAAACTACCTTCATTACATCAGTGTTCCTCTTCTGGGCACATGTTTGACTGTGAGCATGTTTGACTGTGAGCATGTTTGACTGTGTACACAACCAAACAGTCCAGGCATTCTCCATTTAAAACTTCTTCTCGCTTACTTTCCCTCTTAACTCTGCTGCTACTCGCTGCAGGGGACATTTCCCCTAATCCTGGTCCCTGTTGCATTCCTGTTTATACTCACCCATGCCCTTCTGCCCCTACCTTTCCCTCTCGTGCCTCTAACCTAATCCAAATCCACACTCTCCCATCTTCCTCCCTTCCCTTTTCATGCTCTCTCCTTAATGCACACTCTATAACTAACAAATCCACTTTAATTCACAATCTATTTTTCTCCAGCTCTCTTCACCTATTAGTACTAACAGAAACCTGACTCTCCCTTCACGAAGCTGCTACTGAAGGCTTTGTTAGCCCATGGAGGTCTCTCTTTCTCCCACGTTCCGCAGGGTTTGAGTCGGCCTCCTCCTTGCCTCTAGCTGTCATTTCAATTGTATACCTATACCTGACTGCTTTAATTTCTCTTCCTTTGAGGTTCATGCTGTCCAGCTTTTCTATCCCCTACCTTTACGTGTTGCTGTTATATACGGGCCGCCCCCTGCTTCCTCACCTGCCGCTTTTCTATTAGACTTTAAAACCTGACTAGCCTCTTCTCTTTCTAATGATAGCCCCGCGCTCATTATGGAAGAGTTGTACTGTCACAATGATGACCCCTCTGTTTCTTGGCCTTCTCATTTTCTCCATTTAACCTCATCTTTTGACCTTAACCAGAGGCCTAACTCTAGCACCCATAGGGTTGGTCACTTTCTAGATCTGGTTTTTACAAAAAATGCTTCTCTCTCTGCTCTTAATATCAGCCCCTTCCTTCCCTCAGATCATCACCCTTCATCATCATCCTTTATAAAGGCATATACAATGTACAATATGGACTGGGTGCCCATACCACAAATACAGCAAGATAATAAATGTTTTCAGTGGCAAGACACCAAAAGACTAAATTAACCAACACAAATAAACAAAAAACATTAAAAACAATTGTGTAATTTCTACTAAAGTAAATATATTACTCAAAAGCAAAAATTGAAACATTTCTTCTATATCAAAGTACTTTGACAACATAGAAAATAAGTTTTACGTTTTTACAAAACAAACATCTTCAATACATGAGCTACTTTTGACTTTGTGAAAGGAAGAAACAGTTCTTTAAGAAGATGACAAAGGAGACAAGGTCTGGGTTTACAGTAAGAGATGTGGGACAGTCATGCCTGAGACCAAAAACCTACTCAATCTAATATTTACATCTCAGGTGTAACAGGGTATCTCCCCCTTTATTTGCCTTTATCAGCACCATGCATAGCCTTGACTGACTTAGAAAGGCAGCAATAACATTCCTAAACTGCTCGGTCTTATAGCTCATAGAGACAAAGTAAGCTGAACACTGGCTTCACTGCACTGCAAAGCCCACTGAGGTCTGACCTCACAGAGATCTTTTGCCATTTTGTTGGGTTAGTGCAGTCCTACAAAATATATACTTCCCTAGGAAGAGACCCCTTTTACGCATGGACTCTATTATTGAATGTTACAATATACCATTTTATATAGAAGCTGCACAGAATATATCTATAGTTTATATTAAGGTAGAATAGAGTAAACCTATTACAACTGCTATTACAGTGTCTTGCACATCCATCTTTTCACACGGTTTGAGACTGCTTCAAGTGTCTGTTTGGACACACATACTAAGAATAGGAGTAGTGGCAAACACTCTCATTTACATAAACATTTGTTCTAGTGCAGGGGTCTACAACCTTTTTGGCTGAGAGAGCCATATAGTGCGGCTCTGCTCAGCCCTTTTGAATCCGGAGCTGGTGATGTCAGCGACTCCAGATTGACTAGCAACTAGGAAGCATGGTAATGTCAGTGGCTCCGGATTGGCTAGCGAACCAGAAGCGCAGTGACTTCAACGGCTCCAGATTGCTAGCCAAAGAGCTGAGAGAATTTTGTCTCTACAGCGCTTGCTGTCGATTAGCCAGCTGACTTGAACAAGCGGTGCTTGCATGTGAGCACTGCTCATTACAGTCAAAGAGCCAGATGTAGCCATCAAAAGAGTCACAGGTTGCAGACCCCTGTTCTAGTGATTTAGCTTATGTACACATAAGAACCTTTATTTACATTTCTTTTGTTAGTGAACAGTTTCCCTGTACAAATTTAGCTTAAAGGGGCTGCCTTGAAAATCTTGATTAAGTCTAGGGCCCACTGGATGCAAAGCTCACTATATGCAGAATGAGCAGGTCTCTAGAATCCTCTAATATTACCTGTACTTTCTAAAACTACTGCCATGCCTTTAAGTAGATTGCTCTATGCCCTAAAACTTGTATAGAAGTTAATAATATTACCTATTCATCATTATTATTTACCGTTTGAGTTTTGGTTGTAATTGGAAATTTGGTCTTGATTTAACTTGTTTAAATCTGTTTTCATCTCATATTTACCTTGTAACACATGATGGTTTATACTGTATCTATTGTAAACTCTAGACACTTCATTATTGTGGTAACAGTAAACCAATTTAAAAGGTAAACATAAAATGACTTTGACATAATTTTAAAGTTTACATTAAAAAGAGAGTTTTAAAAAATCTTACCATATTGCTCTGAGACTGGGTGGATCCATACATGGTAAGTCCATTGGATGGGGACACTGCCTGTGCATCAGCCTGCACAAAACCTCTTCTATCAATTAAGCTATGTGTTGGGGAGGAAAAGCAAAACTTTTATTGGTTAGGAATTTTACTCTTTCAATTTAATTGGCTTTATTTTTATTTTAGATAATAAAGCACACAACATTTACAATTAACACCACAACCTATTAGAATGTCCTTTTAAAACAGCCTGACTGTTTTTTATAACACCACCAACAAAAATGAATGCAAACAGTTTACAGCTTGTGTGACTGCAGGAAATTACAACAATCCTGCCTCAGTTTTGGACAGAGGTTAAACATATCTTTATAAAAGAAAAAAAATCCCTTTAAATCCCACTATTGTATATTCAATCTGTGCTTAAAAAATTTCAAAATGGCCACTATAAAACTAGAAAATGTTGATATTTAGCATTAAAAATAAGGCTTTCAGGCACACTTCCTGTATATGTATCATCTAATGCACCATAGAAAACAATGAGATTGGGTTGCTGACTTGCAGACAAATACAGAAAGCAACAGAATTCATAAATTTAGCTTAAAAAAATAACAATTTTACAAAAGATGTACAAGAATAACAGCCATGTCAATTCCAATGGAAATTTTTATACGTTATTGATCCTTTAAAACCAGGACCACACTATCATTCAGGATGAGGTACATCTAACCTAGTGGCAGGCAAACTATGGCCCATGGGCCGTATCCTGCCCTCCAGATGTCACTGACCGGCCTATGTGAGGATGTAAAAATGTGGGGCGTGGCCAACCACCACAGGCACCAGCACGCTAGACATGCAGCCCTCTGAAGCCATTCGGGCCATTCACGTGGCCCGATGGTGAGAATTATTGCCCACCCCTGATCTAACCCTATTACTTTTATAATGAATACTGCATGAAACAATTAAAGAAAGATCCTAAAGGATCATAAACAACCAGACTTTTCTAATTATCTGCACATTACAGTAATTGGGCATAAGATAGCCAAAGTTGAAGATGGCCTATTCATCTAGATTTTTCACCTGCTTCTAACATCACTTTCCCTGTGTTTCTGTGTCCCTGGCCACTCATTCGAAAACATAATTTACTTTCATTGTGCTAAAAGGTAACTCAGTATCCACCAATAACACTTGAGTGGCACTTCCATTAAGTTCAA
Organism: Pipa parva; assembly: GCA_019650415.1. Lineage (NCBI taxonomy): Eukaryota > Metazoa > Chordata > Amphibia > Anura > Pipidae > Pipa > Pipa parva. The sequence continues at coordinate 26,868 of WMED01001257.1, forward strand.
CTTTTTAGAATGCATAAAAAACAATTGCATACTTAAGCACATCTAACCAAAAATAACCATTTCTTGTAATGTTCTTATCTCTTCTTCCACCCTTGCTTAATTCTCCTATCTCTCTGATCGTTCATTCTTTGTCTCCCATGCTAATAACTCCTCTTCTCCTGTCCCGCTTAAAGTGGGGGTGCCCCAAGGCTAAGTCCTTGGCCCTCTCCTGTTCTCCCTCTACATTATCCCTGGGCGATATCATCAATTCATTTGGTCTCTAATATCACTTGTATGCCAATGATACCCAAATTTATTTATACGCTCCTGTGCCAATGACTGAATTACAGTCTCAAATCTCGAATTGTCTTCTGGCAATCTCCTCGTGGATGGCCAAGCGCCACCTCAAGTTAAATCTTGCTAAAGCGGAACTCATATTCCCACCCAAACCTGGACCCGTTCCTACATTTTCCATTCAAGTGGATGGTGCGATTATCAACCCTGTAACCACTGTTCGTTGTCTTGGAGTGACTTTTGACTCTGCTCTTTACTTCTCTAAACACATCTCTTCCAATGCTAAATCTTGTCAATTCTTTCTTCACAACATTGCCAAGATCCGCCCCTTTCTCTCTTGCTCCACTGTAATTACGCTCTTGTCCTGTCTCGCTTGGATTACTGCAATGTTCTTCTATATAGCCTTCCAGCTTCCTGCCTCTCCTCGCTCCAAACTATTCTAAACTCTGTTCCCAGAATTCTCACTCTACAGAGAGGACGGCCCTTCTCCCAACCTCACTCTGCTCCCTGGCTTCCTGTAACTAAAAGAGTTATTTACAGTATACTCCATTTGACATTTAAGGCATTCCACTCTTTTGCCCCACCCTACATTTCCTCACTCTTATGTCTGTATGTTCCTCAGCATCCACTACATTCCTCTAACAGCAACCACCTTTGTGTACCTCGTACTACTACTGCCCTTTCTCGTCTTAAACCCTTTTCACTCTCTGCCCCATACCTTTGGAATTCTTTACCCCCTTGTCTCCGCCAGATACATTCCCTCTCCACCTTCAAAACCAAATTGAAATTCTGTCAGAGCACTAGCACTGATTCCTATATTTGATTTTATGTATAATTTTTATGTTTAATATCTGTATATATCTATTGTATTTATCTATATCTATTTTGATCTATTTATTTGTATTTATGGACCTATGACTCCACAGCTCTTATTGTCCTATCTGTGTATGTAAATTTTCCTCCCACTTAGATTGTAAGCTCCATGGGGCAGGGACCTCCAACCTCTTGTATCAATCACAACCTAGCACTTAATTTGATGTATCCTTCAGATATTTTACTTGTATTGTTTAATGCACTTTTCCTATGTCTGTATTGTACTTGTATCGCTGAATTGTACAGCGCTGTGTAAATCTGTGGCGCTTTATAAATAATATTATATATGCATACATACACCCATAGCTTTAAAAAATCTTTCCAATTACAACTGTATACCGTATGTTCTCGAGTATACCTCATGTATAAGTCGAGGGCAGTTTTTGGGCCAATATTTATGAAATTTGCTATGACCCTTGTATAAGTCCGAGTTCGTTTCTTTCCTGCCTGATCTGTCCTCTCTCTGGATGGCAGCGCTGCAGTCAGATCTGATG
>WMED01001258.1:0-28486 GCA_019650415.1 Pipa parva
TAGGCTGAACTGGATGGACTTGTGTCTTTTTTCAGCCTTCTAAACTATGTTACTATGTTATGTTACTAGTGCTCTGAATTCACCTGTTTAACTTTGCCATATTAAAGTGGCAAATTTGTTGTGTTGATGGCAGGGCTCTGGTGTGGTTTAAGGCATCTAATTCTTCAAAAGGGACAATGGAGACTGGGACTAAATTAGTCTACTACTCAACATGACCTAGGGACAAAGTGACATAGAAATAGCTGTATTATTCACTTGTACACAGTTAGTGGAATATGGTGAGGATAACATCACTGCATTTCAATGGAGGAATTCACATCAATTCACATGACTTTGCATCCTACTTCTGTTTGACTGACTTCCCCAATACATAGCAGTCCAGTTGTTTGACAAATCTATCCGCAGCTTCATCAATAAGCTTCACCATTCAACAGGACAGAGGTTCAGTTTGACTTGTTACTTATTTACATCTAGAAATATTCTTAGCTTTGAATGTATAAATAGATTTATACCAAAATAGTCAAAGCTCAAATATCTTAAAAGAGCTGAAATGTGAGCCCATCAGCTTGTGTCTGCATGTAAACAGTTACTCATACTGTACAGCGTACCTATATACTGTATTTATAGTGGATGAGTGAAAAATCCTGATTCCCCTCAGTAACTATACTCCGAATGCTGGAATAAAATTGAGATGTAGACAAGAAATGGGAGTAAAGGCTAAATACACCAGCTTCTGGCTCATTACCTTGAGTGAGTTTAATACTATATTTTTATTCATTTTTAAAATGCTATCATATCCTCTGGCACTTGACATGACAGAATAAATTATGGCTCGGCTTGAGCCACATTTATATTTGTAATCATATTTGTGAAAACCGTCTGCTGACTTCTTTATTCTATGTGATAATTCCTCTGAGCTCTGTATTTGTAATTGGGGAATGTGTCCTTCACATCACATAAGCTCATGGAATATTTATTTTGCCACTGGGTAGTGTACCCTCCATCCAGGGAATGCCTGGGTATAAGCATTACAGACACCTAACATTGTTTCCAAAAAATAGAGAATAGTGCTTAATGGAGACACAAGAAGAAACAAAGTCCCTAGTGCAGAAGTATTAATCGCCATTAAATATTTCCATGTAAGATACATTCACAATCACCCGTAGGAAATTCTGCATTAAATCCCTCTGAGTTAGTGTTCTGTGTTAGTATGAGTCTAATAATCCCATCAGCTAAAAAGACAAATGCTTCCAAAGAAAAGGTCACGATAGTGCAAATATGGTTAAACACCTTTAATATTGACAATTAAAAATACCCTCACATTTAATCAGTGGAAAGTAGGCTGATCAATTCATCAAATTCTCAGATGTTACATTGCCATAGTTCCTCCAATGCGTTTCACCTGTTGTGGCTTCTTCAGGGCTCACAAAAAATCATCTGATCCTCAAGTGACTTAATGCATTGCACTGATTAAATGTGAGTGTATTTTTCATTGTCAATATTAAAGGTGAACTATAGTCAGATTACATATTTTGATATGCAATACTATACTGTACCTTAGTGAGAAGTGTTTCTCCTCAGTAGATGTTTCATCTGGAGCAAAATGATTAATGAGGCAGCACTGATAAACTCCAGCACCAGGAAATGTGTGTTTGACGTGTACTGGACAGTTTTCCATTTTTGCCCTACTTACTACTTAGCACATTTGCACAAGTCAGCTTTCCACTCTGATCTGGCCAAGGCAAACTGGTGAATTCGGAGCAGTACACGCTGCAGAATCTGCCCCTTCGACAGACTCCGTCGCATGCTGAATAGCTGAATTACCTGTGCACATGCACGCAAATTGATTCGAAGAGCTCTGTAAGCATGTGACTGGAGTAAGTGTCAGAATTGGTCGCGAATTCATCACATCGTAGAGATTGTTCAGTAAGCGGAGTTGAGGAAGTCGCGAATAGATTCGAATACGGGCATATATGCAACTGTTCGGACTTTGATGAATAACCCCCTTGAATCTGATCATAAACATTATCGACACTGAACATTTTATCTAGGTATAAACAATATAGGCATTGAACATTTTATCTGGGTATGGGCATTTTGCACACTTTTCATTATGAATTTATATTCCCATTAATTGCCCTGGGCTCCACTAGATGTCTGCCCTAGATCTCTCAAATTGCAGCCTAGTAAAGCGAGTTTATTTAGAATGTTTTAGTATCCTGGCTATAGCTGGCTGTGGCCATTACTGGAGGTTTGAAAACATGTTCCAACAAACTAAAATATTCTCTGGAAGAATGATGACTCCCCAGTGTATAAAACTTACAAGAGTTCCCTTTTTGTGGATTTTTAGCAGCATATAAAAATAACTTCTTTTTGTATCCTTACAGATTAGGGACTCTGCATGTTCTCTTCACCTGTCAGTTAAACTATTATTTTTATCAGTTATTTTCGTAAGTATCTGTGAGTTCCACTTGCAGTTTGGAACAGTGCAATATGTTAATTGTCTACATTCTTCCTGGCTGCAATCTGAATAATCATAATGATGAGTTGCTCCTCGTTGGTTATAATCTGCACCCATTTCTGTTGTCGGAACTAAAGCGACCTGAGTCACAAAGCTGAAATGGAAGAATTTTCAGTAAAAACCTTTCACAGCAGACACGCAACAGTTTATATTTTGTTCATAGATGCATGAGAATTAAGTTTTGATCTGCAGCCTTACTTTCTAGCAGCGGCATGTTAAGTAAATAAAGTGATGACACAAACTATTTGCTCTGCCCGTCATGACTACATTTTTCCAGCATGATGTCTGTATGGTTAAAATGAAGTCAACATAATGAACTGTTGGATAGGTAACAACATGCTACAAAAACTTCATTTTCAAAAGCACATTTGGTTCTTTGTTGCAAATACTTGCATGCTTATAGTCGAATATGATGTATTGATGTAATACAGTTCCTTTCCTCTTGTAATTTAAATATTTTGTTTATATGTTTAGCTCTTTGGTTACTGATCATCTGCACAAATTGGCATGATGCCTGATATTTGGACTCCAAGATATTTCCCTAGTTCCCTCTTTTAAATCATTCTATGAGTTTCACAAAAATTCATACATTCTAATGCTTTTATGGGCTTCAACAGTAACAATTTTTTACATCACAAGATTTATCAGGGGATGACAGAGGTTTTCGGATTGGACGATAATACTTTTTATAGGCATAACCTTCAGATAGGACTGAGTCTTATTATCGGTAATTTGCTTGGATAATTGACATTTCACAACAAGAAATCTTCAGATAAAGGTTGGTGTTTAACCAAAGAAATGTTAATACATGAGGTAAATGTAATAAATTGATGAAATCCTCCATAAACGCATCCATATATCTTTTTTTTGTCTTGGTCTGTGCTGTTAATTCATACCACTAGTTCATAAGACTTCTAACAGTGACAATGTGCTTTGAGTCACTATTCCACATTTAACTGATTAGTTGGGCCATGCAGATTCCTTTACTAGATGGGTCCCCTATTACAATACCCCCAATAAGAGATAGACATTAATATAATGCTAATTATATCTGTACTGCCCTGATAATTATCTTCATAGACAGTCAATTTTCTTCTTATTTGCTGTTTAGAAGCATCTTACAACTCTACCTTGTTGTGTGCTGAATGAGTAATACTCAAGTTTTTATTTTTTGTACAATTTATTTTTGACTCAATGTCAGGCAGAGTTTATTAACCATGATTGACATTCTACTGAATAATATAAGCATGAGATACCATGAAGATAACCATCTTCTTCTTATTACATACCCTGTTTCCCCGAAAATAAGACATCACCTAAAAATAAGACCTAGTGTGTCTTTAGGAGCAAAAATGAATATAAGACACTGTATTATTTTTGGGGAAACACAGTGTATATATATATATATATACAGTATGTATATCAGTGGCAGATGCTGGTCTTTCAAGGAGGGGAAGCTCACTTTGTCATACCAGGACAGCTGAAAAGACCTGTTACTTTTACCCACCTTTTGTACCAAATTAATCTGAGGAGTTGATCTGCCCTGCTGTTTAGCTCTAAACAAGACTATCAAATGGCTTTACCAAAATCCTGTCCACAACATTCACACTGTCTGACATTATGTGCAGCTTTCAGAACGAAAGAAAAAAGGTTGTTGCAAATCAGAATGAAAGATTGCTGATTCACTCATTTTACTGTCAATCAAAAAGGGATTCATCCTCAGACAGATCATCAAATCAGCATGCAGAAGCTGAGCTTCCAGGCCAGCCCACTGCCCCATAGACTCCCAGAAAAGCTGAGAGTCCGATGGGAGGGACAAAGCACAGCATTTATCAATGACTCATCTTGTTTCAATCAGCATGCAGACTGAGTTTCCAGGCCAGCCCACAACCCCATAGACTCCCAGAGAAGCTGAGATTCCGATGGGAGGGACAAAGCCCAGCATTTATCTGATTACTAATTTTTTTTCACTTTTGCTTTGCTATTGAACTCTGTGGAAGTTCAGCATCAACACTGTTTAAAGCACTGTGAAGCTGAAGGAATGGGTAAGAGTAAATTACATGTACATACTGTACTGTTGTATATATATTTGATCACTTATTTCTTTTGTCATTTTAGGGGAAGCTGAGCTTCCCTTGCAGTCTTAGAGCAAACGTCACTGATATATACATGTATATATATATATATATATATATATATATATATATATATTGTTTGAGCAGGGTTTCATCTGAGGGTTTGTATCAGTGCTATACAACATTAACTAACCTAATACTGCAAAGTACAATCTTATAATGGCTACAAGAAGCTGTTTCCAAATACCTCCCAGAGAGTCCTGGCTCTAAACCAGTGGCACAGCTTTGGGTATCCGTGGGCTTTTCTTGGGGGATAAAGACCCTCATTATAGCTGTAAATGCTCTAAAGAATGGATATTTCCTAAAACATTACTGTTTACATTGCTGCAGTAAATGTCCTAAGGCATTGATGACCAACCTTTTGAGCTCGGTGTGTCAAAATTAATCAAAAAACCAAGTAGAACTCGGGTGGTGGTTCACTTTGCCATCAGCATCTGAAGGTAGGGCAACTCTACTACTGAGAGAGCAACACAAACAGCACCATGACGTGTGTCAGCAGAAATGTCTTGGCGTGTCACCTCTGACACGCATGTCATATGTTAACCATCAATGACCTAAGAAATTATATTTGCAGCAATTGCAACCCTGCATTCTTGCTTTCTTGTACTTGTGGGAGGCCTGTGCTGGAAGAAAATAGAACCTGCTTCTGCCTAGGGGAATCTCAAATACAAACTTTTAGTAATTAAAATATGGAGCACCTTGTCAAGGTGGCAATTAGCAGATATCCAAACAACAGTGATTACGTAGGATAGCCCTGGCCTCCTATAATAAATATAGGAAATCCTTGGTTCCCAGTAATTCATTTATCTCCATTGATAACTTTAATTCTTAATTGATGTTCAGTTTGAGAGGAAATCAGACTGTGAGAATGAAGACATTAAGATGGGAATTGGGAGTTGATTATAAGAGGAAAGATGGCTATGAAAGGAATGCAGGCTGCTAATTGAAATGTAACTATGAGGGGAAACTTTATTGTGTTCTAATGCTGCAAATCTATAGCCATCCCTGATATATCTGAATTATTTCTTTCCTAAAAAGCCAGTTTAACAACCAAATGGCCTTCTTTTGTTAACTTAAAGCCATGTTTAAAAACAAACACAATTCATGATTCCCAGAGTCTTTTATAAATAAAAGTTTTCTGAATATTTATACATTTGTTAACTTTGTAAAAACAATGTATAGTGTTATTGTAAGTCTTTTAAATCTTTTAATTTAAGATAGCTTACAATGATGACTCTTGACAGATCTGTGAAAGATAATCTGTCAGCCTATGCTGGCTTACTTTAAACAACAAGATGTTTCTAAGTATCTCATGCTTATATTATTCAGTAGAATGTCAATCAACAGAGCAAAAATACTATAGAATTGGGAGGTTCCAAACATTAAATCCATGTTTAGCATTGGCAAATACATTTCCTTTCCTGTCAACAGTAATATTGCAAAATATGTATTAGAACACTATGTGTTATATATAACTATACTTATAAAATGCTGTATAGGAATAAAATACAGTATGGATTTAAAATAAACAAAACATTTTTTTAAATGAACCACTGTTTGTCCATCTTACCTATTCATAAAAGTGTAGTTCAGTAAGTTTATGATTGTAGGGACAATTTTTTGTGAATTTTTGCACTTCTTTTCAAGACATTTAAATGGTGACTGGGGACTTCTGAACAGCAGCCATTCTTTTAAGGTAAGTTTTTGATTTTTTATTTAATGCAAAAGATCAAACCTGAAATATTGTGCCCTTTTTTGCACTTTTCCTTTTCAGGTTTGATCTTTTGCATTGGATTTCCGTGAGGTATGTGAACACCCACTACGTTGGATTAGCAGTATATATTTGAACTTATATTTATTTATTTAGTTTATGGGCTTATTTATTGTTCGGCGCTACCTTTGTCACCTCACACCATTTTTTATTTGATAGACACATTTTTCTATTTGATATTGATGAAAATTGTTTCATTGCAGAATTGCAGTTGAGAATTTGCTGTTACTTACAGAAAAAAAAATGTTGTTTATTGATAATAGAAATGTTTATTTTAATTAATCATGATAAACAATAAGACACCTGGATAATATGGTCTGCTACTATAAAACAATTTCTAACATATATTTGTTCCCCATTAATATCTAAAAGTACTGCAAATCTCCATGGAGATTAAGGGGGTAATTCACCAAACAGCGAACTTACACTCCGGATCCTTCGCATCAGTATGCATACCCGGTTATGTGCTCGCTGATGTCCTGCATGCGGACATCAGCAAACGCTTTAAAGGGATTCCAGTCTCGGAGAAGCTCGCGAGACGTCATGAGTAGAGCCTCGCTAGCTTCTCCGAGATTGGAATCCCTTTAAAGCAAGCGCATAACCGAGTATGCATACTGATGCTAAGGATCCGGAGGGTAAGTTCGCTGTTTGGTGAATTACCCTCTAAATCTTTACCTATCTTATTCTATGAAGCTCACATAGCAGACAAACATCTAGGAGTTATTGACTAAAGTCCAACTTGGTACATAAAGGTGTGAATTCCCCAGCTAAAAACAGTCGCAATGGACTACTCCTGTCGCAGTCTCGACTTCATTATGGGAATATTGTCACAGTCACAGCTTTAAAATTGTTGCAGTCATGGATTTTCTATGGAAATCCGCTGTTTGATACTTCAACAGTCAAATTCTCATGTTATCCAATAACCCCCTTATGTTATATGAATCCTATAGATGCATCTCACTATTAAATGCAGATGCCAAATTATTGGCTTAGATTTTGGCCAACTGGTTAGCTAAAATAACATTCTTCTTAATAAACAACAGACATAAATTTAAGAAGCCTATATACCCATTTTCAAACAGCACCCCAAGAGAACTTCAATACCCATTTTCTTTTCTTAGACTTGATTAAAGCATTTGATTCAGTAGAGTGGTGTTACCTCTGGTCAGTTTGGGAGAGTTTTGGCTTTGGTTCAGTTTTAATTCAATGGATCAAATTAATATATGATAAACCCATCGCCCCAAATTAAAGTTAATTACCAATTGCCCCACAAGTTCGAATTATAGACAGGCACTCATCATGGATGCTCTCTCTCTCCCCTGTTGTTTGTTGGCTATAGAATCATTGGCAATTTAATGTAAGGGGAAACGTGCACTCTACACAAATGATGTGTTACTTTTCTTAGCTGACCCAAATGACTCCATACAGAGTGTATTAAAAATAATAAATAACTTTGATAAAATATCAGAATTGAGAGTCAATTGGTCCAAAACAGCCCTACCACAAATGGATCAAAAAACACATTCTGAAGGCCAAGGCCATTGAATCCCTGTAATTGATAAAATCAGATACTTGATCATTAACATATTCTACAACATAAAGAAATATGTTATTCATAATATTGATCCCATAATTAAAGATTTTAAACAAGCATCCCAGATGTGGAACAAGTGTCTCATTTTAAGATGATATATCTGCCAAAATTTTTGCATGTGTTCCAAACTGCCCAATATATTTACACAAGGAAATTTTATAAAGCTTAATAGCCATCTTTCTTCATTTATATGGGCCCAGAAACAGCCTAGAATAGCATGGTGGAAATTGACAGGCCTAGCGAATAAAGGTGGATTGGGAATACCTGCTTTGCAAAAATATTTCATTGCCTCTTAAGAACAGTTTATACACAACTGTTTTTTTCCCAACACGGATAATCCACTCACTTCATTACTCCCATCATTGTTGGGATCAATAGAAGCCCTATCTTACTGCCCATATAGGAAATTAAATGATTGCTTGATATACCAGATGCGATAAAAAGCCCATATGTTGCATAGAAAGCAGCCCTAAAATTATTAAAAATACTAAAATCTTTCTTATGGAACAGTTTTAATTTTCCTGAGCTGGTGCCTCTTCCAGAGTGTCATTACTCGGCCAAAAAGCTGATTTCAATTGTATGATATTAGGAATTCCCCAGCCTGACCCAAATTCAAGAATCTACTGGAGGCTCTCCAATAATCTTATTTAGATATTTGCAGCACAGACATGCCTGTATTACGCAATGGAGAAGCTTTCCTATACAAATACATAGGTTTCCAGTAGAAGATATACAGTACGATGGGACAAAAATCTCAATCAATATCTAAACTCTCTGGGAAATGAGCTGAAACAATATCTGCAGCCCTTCCACATGTCTTTTGAAAAATGGCAGAAGGAAATCCCACAATTAACCCATGCAGAATGGAATAGAGTTTGATTTCTAATATGGAAAGACTGATTCAGCTTAAAATCTTATATCAAATATACTAAACTTGAGAAAGTGCTATGTCCCAGGTGTATGGCAGAAAAGGTCATTTTTTTCCACTTAATTTGGTCTTGCCCAGCAGTATTGTCATATTGGAGAGAAATCAGTACATATGTGCAGATAAGCTAGCCCACCAAAATATTCTCTCTCCAATAAATTGTATCCCGCAAATATTATTGTTGAACTACGCCAGAAATTTATATCGCTCCTTGATGCACTGTGATAGGAAAAATATAATATTACATTGGATGAGATCTGAACCACTTTCGCTTCTAGACTGGGTACAACTAGTTAGTAAAAAGGTTGATCCCAAAAATGTATTAAAACATGGAATAAGTGGACTGAAATAAATTCAGGCATTGTTTAATGTCACAAAATGATTATTTATTTTTAACTGTAATTTTGTTTGCCTGTATCATGCATGTAAGCCTGCCGCATTTAACTGTTTTTACAATTTTTACATAAATTACCCATTGTGACTTGTCAAATGAGCTAAATGATAATAAAGTTACCTTTAAAAAAAAAACAAAAAAAAACCCAGCAATGACAACAATACATTGTTATTCAGTGGATCCAATACAGTGGAAGGAAGGATTATTCTTTCACACACTACATTCTTGTTTCACACATGATGAGTTCTGAGTGAAAATCAACCTGCTACATTGCTTTCGTATTGGTGACAACTGAGACAATGAGAGGCTGCCTTTCACTTATGTTTATTTAGTACTTTTAATTATCTTCCTTTCTAAATACTCTATCCCGACTCCTTTTGGTAATGGCAGAAGCATCTGAGGAAGTCGTTTGACTTACTGACCCCACTAACTTTTGGTAAAGTCAAGAAGGATTCCAAATGTAAAGCATAAGGTTGTCAGAGATGAGCTGTAGCTAAAAATGTAAGCTCTGAGCTGTAATATAAAGCAGAGGATTTCCCAGGGGATGAATTCTGCCTCTATGCAGTCCTTTTAGTATCAGGTGCATCATCTTGAGAAACCATTGCGCATTCCAAATGAATTGAGTTAATGTTCCCACATAAAAACACCACAGCCAGGTGGCAGATCAATATATGACTACATTGTGTAAAATGAAGCAAAGCCCCTAGCAAGAATTTATGTGACCATTTATTAGAGATGCCTTTCTTGTGTAAATCATGCAAAACTGCAAGAGCTAGTTTTAATTTATTGTTGCCATAAAATTTATAAAAAAAAACCCAAAAAACTGCATCACATTGGCCCTCTCATAATTTCCAACAATGCCAACACATTGCAGACCATTGCCTATGCAAAGCTTTCTGGGATCTTTATACGAGGACATATAGATTAATTGAAGGTGGACTTAGAGATTGAAGATGAGCTAAAGATCAAACATCTGTCTGGTCTTATAGAAGGTTTAAAAATCAAGAGTTTACATTCATGTTCAATGTCACGAAACAAGTCCTTCTAAATGGGACTTGTTCTAGACTTACCCTAAAAATGGAGATATATTCCAGAGATTTCCTTTACAAACTGTAACATTTTGGAAAGACTCAGTACAGTATGGTATATTTCTTGTACGTTACTGCAATTAGGTCTTATTTTCAGGGGAGGTCCTATATTTCTAAGCTTGGAAAAAAATGCATTAGGTCTTATTTTTGGGGGATGTCTTATTTTCAGAGAAACAGGGTATATAAAATGGTGACACAAGCATGGGTTTGGGGCTGTGATCAAGACAGTACATCCTATATATATATATATATATATATATATATATATATATATATATATATAGTATTTTTGTTCCTCCTCCTTGGTTGTTTCTATTCACCCTTTGTAATACCATGACTCCTAGGTGCCTAGATTTTTTATGATGTTTTAGCTTATGACAGAGTACCCTTAAGGAATTACCTTCCCCTCAACTACCGCTGAAGCAATTTAGTTGGGTTAGTTTTCCAGAATGAACTGAACTGCTCAGCTAGTTCAGTAGTTTCCAAATCCGGCTTTTCTCCCTTTCAATCTAACAGTCAACTGATTTTCTGGCTTGCTCTTTGGTCTGTTTTCTGACTTTGTTTAATGATAACTCCCTGGTTCCTTGAATGTCTGATCACCTAGCTTAGACCTCTGGCTTTGGCTCCTGACTCTGGCTGTTGATGCTTCCCTAATCGGAGATCTGCCTCTCAGCTTTGACAGCTGTGCAGTAAATTGTCAGCTGCTTTGAATTGTAGCAGTTTTGACTGGTTATTAATCAAAGCAGCAGTAGTTTGTATTTGCCCCAGCCTTCCAACAGAGTTTGACTCCCCTTGTTAAAGGGAGAGCTAGTATCTGTTTCCATGCCATTCATCTTTAAGATTAAAGGGATATTGCCTTTATTTCTGTTAATGTACCAATGATCTTTTACTAGACCAATTTTACAAACCTACCTTATGGTCCTATATTGTCTCTTCAGTGGTATAATATTAATTATCATGCTTTTAATCTACCATGCACCTTACTAGCCCTTTAACACAACATTTCCTACTCCATGCTTTGCAAAGTACACCAAGTACTCTCAAGCCTTCTGTCTATATGCTCTATTTGGTAAATATGTTCTCATCTTTGATCTAGATACTGCAAATTTTGATGCAGCCAACCATAATACTTTTAGTCATCCAATATCTGCGTTCTTTGGCTATTAAATGTTTACTTTCTATTTGCCACTTTCCAATAGGACTATTTCTGTGCAAATCCAGTTTCCTGGCATTTTCTCAGACTGTTGTACATGACATTTATATGTGTTGTTTGTACTTTTTATGAAAAGTGTAATGTGCAGGGTCTGTAAGACATTGGTAGACTGTGGACTTTGATATGAAAAAATCCTTTTTTGCAGTTCTGTCTCTGCACCCTTCACTTCTTTTTCTTTTTTTTTTTGTGAAATCTTTGGTTGCTTGGCAATTTCATCCAATTAATAGCATTTATTTGACAAAACAGCAGTAGACTAAACTGTTTTTGTAATTTTAGAAATGCTAGTGCATTAGATATCTTGCATTTCAGGGAAATACATGTCACCTGCTTTACACAGTTTATTCACCAACAGTTATTTGTCTATGTGTTAAATAAATGCAGCTAGTTCTTACTTATCTTCTCTCTCTCCCCTACTTTCCCTTCAGCAGCTCAGTTTGGAATCTTAAGCCAGAGATTTGCCATTCTTTAACCTAACAATCTGCTGTCTGAATGATAGAAAACATGTCGCTGACTAGACAACTCAGTCATATTCTAAACATAATACTGAGAAGAAATTCTGATGCAGGTAAACAAAGGTTTCTCTTCCAGGAGTCTGTGTTAGTGGAACAGTATTAAAGGATAACTAAAGGTAAAAAAAAGACATATAAGAAAAATACCTTCTAGTAAGTTGAAATGTTGCAGTCAAAGATTGAGCTGTGCTGTCATTTCACTGCACCGAGGCAGACTTTGGCTGATACAGAAGCCAGCACGAAGCTCTGCCGAAACACCTCACAGGTCATCGCGCTCATTGTGGGGTTTTCTTTTTGCCAATGAGGGGAGCATTCTCATTGGCCCCGCAATGAATGCAATGCTGTATAAACCCTTTTCCACTGCCAATTTGATAAGTGGGTGGAGCTTTGCGCTGGCTCCTGTATCAGGTGGAATTTTACTATATAGGCCAAATAGGTAAAATATCTGGGAAGACATTTGAGATTTTAAAACCATGTAGGGTCTAGTCTGGGTCAGTCCAGAACAGTAACACCCAGAAAAAGAAAATAGTTATCTGGATTGTAGTTACTCCTATGTAGGAACTTTTATTGCTTTGAGTTGTTTCTCTCTCTCTGCTGATTGTAGCCAAACTGGGCTTACATAAAATGTAATATCTAAAGATCCATAGAAAACATATATGACTAGACAACCGGAAAAAAAGGAAAACAAACTCAAAGTAACACAAATAAGAGATTTGAATTCAATTACATTTTTATTTGTACTGAAGCCAGATGGATTTTTTTTACTGACCCTATTTAAAGGAGTCTTTGCAGAAGTGTGACTTTACAAGAGGAAGCACCTTATCCAGTCTTAACTAATATAAGTTATGAAACTGCAATATATTTCTACATAGCACAATCTGTTAACATTAGGTTCACATCTTCCCAGTATAAAATCTACATTTCTACACAATGAAGCACAAAGCTCAAGAGTGTCAGAAACACATGGAATATAATTTACGGTAAATGCAATTGAGTTTCTTAAATATACAAACACAGTTCCATTTCCAATGGGCACGCACTGAATCAACTACTTTACATTTAGATGTAATTTGGTTCTCACTCTTAAAATGTCTAGTAGGGGAAGAAACATTTTGTCTATATCACATTCCAGTTGTTGGGAAAACAACAGCTGTGTTTCAGCCACCCTAAAAAAATTCTCCTGACCTCCAACTGAGGCAATCTGGGAATAAAGACAAAAAGACTTTGCACTGGATGTTTATGTGGAAAAAAAAAGGATTTCATTACAGATTAAAAATTTGGCTAACAAACAGATTTGCAGCTTTAATACATGACAATCTATGTCAAAATGTGTCTTTTATGCCTCTTGGCTTGTAAGAGGTGGTTAACACATGTTGTACAGGGATTGCAATATGTCCAAACTTATGAGTGCTGTAAGTGTCAAAGTTATGTTAAAGCCATGTGTTTTGGTTCTGTTACAGTGGGAACACAGTTAGATCCTTGTTAAGTGTGGTATGTCATGGTTACAATACTAAAGGGAGGTTGGGAGTCATGTCTAGCCAATAGAGTTAAATGTGATAAACAAGAGAATTTATATTCAATGTGTACATTTCCTAGGCCTATTGCAACTAATAGATTCCACGTTGACTGATAACAGTGCTTTCACATTAGGTCAACTCATTCAGCAGACCTACTATTGTATTGTTTAAAATCTTTGTCACAGTTGGCCAATACAAATGTTTCTAGTATTTGAATGATTCCACCAGCGTGATATATATTTCTGCTATGTATCACTTGGACATGTAATAGATTGGAACAGGAGGTCATTTTAAAGTATTTGTTTCAGTAACATTTTTGCAATGGCAGCTTGCAACATCAACCATTCAAAAAAAAGCTTGGGAGGTCTCAGAGAGTAATGACTTACAGACTTTCCAGAAAGTTCATGTTGAACTATGTTATTCCTCGATTTTGCACATGCACGTTTAAGAATACGTACATAGCTTCACTTCAAAGTCTTGTCATATAGTTTGAAAATGTTTTACTTACTAAGAGAGGGAGGCCAGGAAGTAATGACAGAAGAAATGACAGTACCAAGATGAATGAGCCACCCAAAATGTACATGTTCTTTTTGAGCACCACCTTTGGGCAATGAGTACTAATCAATGTACTGTATGGGTGGCCTATTCAAGAAGTCATACAATCAATCTTTTTTAAATGATCGTTTTTATTATTGTAAGCTCTTGTGAACAGGATCCTCATTCTTATTATCGCTTAACATTGTAGGATGCTTCTATACATATCATGTATTGTATAATCTTGTGTTTTCCCCTTACTATGTGGAGCACCATGGTAGATGGTGACGCTCAATAAATCAATAATAATAAAAGTAATAAAGAGTAATCAAACATGTAGGAAACTGTTTAAAATGGAGTAACTGTTAAATAACTAAAAAAGATGAAAGCAACATGTACATAAAAGACAAATAAATTATATGATGGAACCAGAAATTACAAGAATGAGATAATTATGAAGTATCTTGAAAATGTATCAGAATACAAAAGTACATGATAATGGAGAAGTTAAACAAGATCCAAGTTTATACTTCCAAATATAAGAATTATCAGACCACAGTACTCTGTAATAAAGACCACAACTACTATATAACTGGTGTAGGGATAACTTTATTGATTGGTATGCGTGGGAATGGGTAGTATAGTAAAAAAGGGGAGAGGAGGAAGGGTTAGGAAAGTTAAAGGCATTAAAGGAATGGGAAAAGGATATCAAGTGGTATACAGTATATGGTGTAGGAACTTTTGTTTATAATCATTTAAACTAGAGAGGCCAACAGGAGTAGGAAATTTTTAAAAGCAGATTATTTTTCAAAATTACATAGTTCATTAAATGATTCAATTGGTCGTAATAGGTACCTGTGACTCAAGGGAGTACTTGTATTCAAAAATAGGGATAGAAGACGTACGAAGAAAGAAGTATTACAGGGAAAAAGTCAATTTCAGCTACAAAGTTCAAAAAGTAGTTATGTTTTTTATCATGAAAAAACCCTGTATTGAAGGGATTGAAGTAAGTAAAGGGATTGCCCAAAAGATGGAAAACTTAAACGCTGTGGGACTGAGGAGTATAGTGTCTATATGTCACCAACCACCAATATAAAGTGCTGATATTCATTGGAGGCTTATTTAGCTTTTTGTGAACTCTTCCTACAGATACACCCTCTTACACACCCCATAACATACTTCCCTTCTCTTATCTCTACTCTGTAGACATCCCCCTTTTTTGCATTGGACCACACCAAACTGTAAATAGGTGCCATCAGGCCTCTAAACTTCCTGGATAGTCCATCCAAAGATAGGAGTTTCAGATGTTATACATTCTCTACAGCAACCCTGTGCTCTAATAGGGCCTGTTATATAATCAAAATGGCCTTTACTAACAATAAATTTGCCACTGTATTTGTGTAATACAATGCTCCATCTATAGGTATAATGGTGGAAATTAGGTTCTGAGCCTAAAGAAACTTTAAATTGACAGTCTTCCAGTAATTATGGAAGTAAAAGTATGTATCACATCAAAAAATGAGACAGTGTCATCTGGCTCCCCATCATCAATGCTATTTTTGGCAGGACACTTGTACTTTCTATTTTAAATTTTTCAGTACCAAACTGATACAGAGAATAACATTTGCTTCTATTTTTTTCCCATTTTTGCTATATTACACCTACCGTACATGTCAGCCAGTATTTTCTCATAAGGCAGCACAAAATGTTACAATTTAAATGTCCACTTGTCTCAGATGTAAGACTTTGATCAGTAAAACACTCCCCTCACTCCCCTTGCTCTACAGAGGCCGATGACTAATTGTAAGACTGTAAAATATATAAGTAACAGAACATTATGTCTGTGACATAATAAGGCTATGGGGAAACACTCTGATCCCAAGAGAAATATAAGATTAAGAAAAATATACAGATGTTATATTCTATTATACTTTTTTTAAAAAACTTTCTCTGCTCTAAACATAACTTTTAATAAAATGAAAGAGTGGATTTATATATAACTTGGACGTGTGTGTGTTTGTTTTCAGATGGAGAAATTGTACTTTAAACCTTATAATTTCTTGCAAGTAAGACATTGTTTAATCTTCTGCTACAATATTGCTTTAGTCAATAGTTGTACAACAGGCACAATTCAGTAGGTTCCTATTATTTTGTGGGTTCTAAAGTGTTTTCTAGTGAAACACCTTTCAGTCTGTCAGAGATTGCCCCAAATGTCCTATCAATACAGAATCAGAGAGGGCTAAGTGGGTTTCCATTTGATTTGGTCCCTAAATCAAATAATCAGTTTGCATGTAAAAACAGCACAATGCCTACTGATATACAATAAGAATGGAAAAAATAAATTATCTTAAATTTGAAAATACATATTGAGAGGTTTTTATGCCTGCAGATACAGAGATGCAGATTCTGTCCTTTTCTTCCTCTTTAAAAAATGCAGCAGTCTTTCCTTGCTTTATGACTAACATTAACGCTATCTTCATAACAACGAATCAGTCATATATTCCAAAGAACCTGTCAGTAAATTCTTTTATATAACTACAACCTATAGTGCTCTTATTTGATTCATTGACACTTCATGGACTGTTTTTAAATAAGTTTTTCCTCAGGCATAATTGAACTTATTGTTAATCTAGTAAAGGGGGGAATTCAATCAATTTTATTTCTAGGGACTATTTCATTACTGCTGCAAAATCACAATAAATAACTAAATTCAGTTTATTGCAAGCTCTGAATTGGTTCAATCTCCAACCCAATAACATTCTTATATTTACTACATGAACACCTGAAATCTTCCCAGACAAATGACTAACAGTTTGGGGGGTTGGGTAGGGAATGTGGAGTGTCTGCTGGCACACAGTGAGTATGCTCATTCACTTTCCCTATGTATGATTGTGGATGGTGATGTGAGTTTTCCACCCTGAACACCCTAAGCCCTGCTGAAAATGCTGCAGTTTTTGGGGAAAACTGCAAATATTTAGAATAAAAACTTTAAATGTAAAGAGTAAAAAGTGTTGTTATTCTTTAAAGGTGAACAAAAACCTAACCAATATTTATACTTGTAATAAAAAACTTTATGTAGAGATGTTAGATGTGATTCCCTGACCAAGTCCCCCTAGAATAACACACACAGGACAGTGCAATATTATAGATAAAATCTGGTTTAATTATGTCTTTTCACTATTTTTTTCTAATTTTGTTAATTAATAGATTTTTGCCTTTAAGTATCTAGGCACCATTTTGTCATATGCCAAGAAGCCAATATTACTATTTATTTAAAAGGTGTATCCATTTCCTCTGTGGCAGTTTCTAATGGAGAAGGGGGTAACTTGTTTTCTTGGACTGAAGAGGGTTTTTTTAAAGGGGGAATCTTGTTGGAATGATTATACACCTTTTTTTTAATAACCCTTTTTAGCCACTCTTTTAAGTGTTCTCTTTAGCTCTTTGCATTTGTGCTTTTCCATGGATCCCCCATTTTCTTTGCTCTTGCATTTTCCTATTTTCTTTACCCCTGAATGTCTCTGTTTCTTCTTCTTTTTTTAATTCCTCTCGTAGTGAACAGGCAAGAGTCAGAATCCAGATAAATAGCAAACAGCACACCTAGGAACACAGATAAAAAAAGTGTTCTACTGGAATCTATTTATACACAGACATCTGTACAGATTGGCTGGCAGAAGATTCCACTTAGGTGTAATCTAATCCCAGAGGATTTAAGACACCTGTGCATAGTGGGTAACAAGAACAAGGCATTTACAAGTTTGAGAACCTAAAATTCAGTATGGAAAGAAATACCAAATTCTAAGGTGGCTGAGAGCTAAGTTTACATCCTATGAACAGGGATACTCTGTCTTAAATCCTGAGGCTGGACCAACAAGAATGTTAAAACTACTAAGGCAGAAGACAGTTGGGTATGGTATTCTGTGTGCTTGCTGTATTTAATATTTAACTGCATTTAATCAGATCCTGCCTTTGCTGCTTGATTGACCTTGCCTTTGTATATCAACCTTGAACCTTTTCTGCCTGTCCTGACCATTTATTTGCCTATTAGATCCAGAACTTACTCTGATTTCCTCAACCCTTACTTGTTCCAGACTAAAATCAACACCCTTGGGTTCTGGATCCTGGTCAATACCACAGAAAGTCCAGGGCCCTAAAAGGGAGGTGTCAGTAAACACATTTGTTGGCCATGCCCTCTGGTTATCTTGCTAAGTGAGTCCCATAACAGAGGCCCCCCTCCCAAAAAAAAAAAAAAACAGGTGTGACAGTGTTTGCCTTAAGGTAAGGAGTACTAAAATGAAAATGAAATGTATATTACCACTACTTTCTTTCTTAATTACACTTGGGTTGTACCTGTTATTAATGAAGATGGTTGGGAGATTATCTAGCTGAATTAATTTTTTGTAATTAATCTATTAAAGATCAGAAAGATCAAGGGAAAGAAATGATGATCAGCTATAGATGTACGTAGGTCTTAAAAACATGGGTATGAAATTTACTGTATTTAATTTGAGATCTCAGTGAACCTCATCTAAAAAAATGAATGCAAAGCAGTGGTTTCTCTTACATGGCAAATCCGTGCTCTGTAGTATACATTGAGCTATGACATCTTCATACCATTGCAATGCGTTCTCAGGTACTGCAACTGTTACAAAATAACCTCCTTAAAAGGGATAAAATTAGATTTAATGGAATCGATAAAGAAACCCTGTAGTTGTTAAATTCAATATAATTAAAGTGAATATTATTTGTAGACATATATATATATATATATATATATATAGTTCCATGCCATGCCTGAAGAAGAGAAATAAGTAGTCTAGAAAGATTGCATTTACCATCTGTTCCGTTAGCCAATAAAAGGAATCACCTATATTCTACTTGTCTCTGCTTATATCTATGGCTAACACAGTGCTAAACTCTACTGTACATATATTAAGAATGAGAGCTATGACTATGGAGTTCCATTATATCCTTAAATACAGAGGTAAGGTAAGTGCTCCAGATCATTTGGTAAGATGTAGGTTATATCCTAAAAAGCATTTTCTATACCAGTAAAGTTGATAATAAAACAGAATATTCAGAAGTCTCCCTGGGTAGGTGGGAACTAGATCTAGGCACATATAGTGCTAAGCTCACTAAAATTTGGGAAATAATTACAGAATGATACATAGGTGGTACAGAATAACACATAAATGAAATAATACTATAGTTCCCAGCTATGTGCTGGAGATGTAGTAGTGGTAGCATCACCCTTCTACATAACGTTTTGGATGAACGTTGATTAGGAAGTCATATACTGTAGCAGGTCATTTATCTCATGCCTGTTGAATGCTGCAAAATTATAAACTGGAAAAGATAAAAAGGAAAATGTAAAATAAACCTAAAATTCTAGAAAGGATAAAGAAAGAAACAGAACTTGCAACGTTTTAAAACAAAAGGGTCCGATTTTGCTTGTCCAAGTTTATGCCAAGAATATCTCGGCTATTCATGCTGTAAAAATCGCTCAATATTTTCAATCGATATTTACCAACTGAAACTTTTTGATGAAATTTTCGATCTAATTTTTTGATGAAAAAGTAGCCATACTTTACATTGGTAGCATGGATACCTTTTTATGTAAAAATCGAGATTGAAAAATTCTACAGAAACGTTTCGGTCGGAAAATATCGAGCAATTTTTGCTGCACGAACAGCCGAGATATTCTCGGGATAAACTCAGAAAAGCAAAATCCGACTTTTCCAAGTTTAATAAATTAATAAAAAGTATAAGTTCACTGGCTGGAGGCCCAGTAGGAGACTTTCTTTGTCTTTCCTCTTTTCCTCTTACTTCCTACTGTTAACGTATGTGAAGAAGCATACCATTCATTGGGATGTATTATGTTTACTATACTAAAATGATTTTATAAGGATTTGTGAACATTCTTTTATAAATATGAAGATGTATTTATTAGGGCTATTTATAGAGCAATAAAAAAGTTATGCTTCAGGTTAAAATACAGCTGTACATAATTTACCTTCAAAAATATACTTTTTGTCCAGTTTTCTTTTCACACCTGCCCTTTTACTATACTTTGGCCAACATTTCCACACAACTAAGAAACATTGTAGATCCTAGAGATATCTATGTAGCAATGAGAAGATCTTCGAAGATGGTGGTAATTCCTTCAAGTTTTCCTTGTTCTTAATTTGTTAGGTATAAATTATAGAACAACAGATTTTACAACCTTTGTGATTATACAACCCTATGCAGTTACCTGTTCTATAGTGATGTGTATTTGGTAAATAGAACTTGCAATCCTAAGTACTTCATTCTGTTCTACAAACATGTGCCTTTTTCAAAGATGTTGCAAGCCATTAGAGCATCATAAAGAAAAAGAGTAAAGGTAAAGAGATCAGCCAGTACAGGGTCATGTTTCCTTCTCATGTGAAAATCATTGCAGTTATCAAAGCAAGAGAAAATGTGTTTTGCCACAACCGTTCTATAGGGATCCTTTAAATCATACAGAATGTCCCTCTTTGTCAAAATGACTTTGCCCAGCAATTTCAGTGCACCTGTTTTTTATTAAATACCTGTGCATGGAAATACCCTGCAATGCTCATGTTACAATAATATCCAAGATCATTTATCTCTCCGATACATGATAAAACAATTTAAATAAATAAACTGTGTGTTTTACAAAGAAACATATACACTGAAGCCTCTCAAAAAATCATATTAAATGTAATTTGAAAAAGAGTTTAGATTTGCATAATATTACATATAGGGGAGCATCAATTGCATTATATCTAGCAGGGGGTGTGAGCTCAGGTAATGAGATAACTTTCTGCTGGGGGTAAAATTGATTCACTTGAAACAATCTCTCTATTACAGCAAAGCAGTTCTACATATCTCTCAATGCATTTGAGGATTTATTCCCAGATTATGTAAATACAGTGCTTACCTTTTGTGAAGTCTAATAGTCACAAAACACAAATTGCCTGTTGGTTTCTATGCTACCAATCCACTTGCATTTTAACTTAGATACTGGGCAATTTAAACCAGGTGGAAACTTTGCATTGTAATAGGCTACTGGTCAAGGAAGCCATTTTAAATTTTGAATGATTAGATAATGTAATTTCATTAGTGTTTTTATATGACTTTTCTACAAACAGTTATGTAAGTATACATAGTAGTTTCTGACACAGAGTCATGTACCTTGGCAATGTGGGATATTGAGCAATGCATTTAGCACCTAGTACATCATAATTACCAACACCATGTCTACTCTTTCCAGACGAACTAAAATATTTTTGTGCTGAAGGCGAAGATATTTTTGAGGAGCTCGCTAACATCTAGTTGATTCTCTGCATCCTCTCTCAAAGTGAAGAAAGTGTTGATGTATTGAAAAGATTAATAGTCAGTTCAGAGGAAGCTGTTATTAACCTTTGGTAGTTTTAATCCCTTGATCAGTTTACAAGATAAATCTTTCAAATTAAAAATGATGGTGCCAGAACTAAACATATCTCCATGGTATTTCAACTTTTTGTGGAGCTGAGGTAATATTGTGAAAGAGACACAATAAAGGATTCATCCAGCATTTTAGGTTGTGAGTAGCTTCCAGTTGTATTCTTCAGCAAACTTCCAAAATGTATATAATTGTCTGTCAATGAAACCATATCTTTTTGCACCTTAATTCTAACAAGTACCAAAATCCTTTATATATCTTTTCGTTGGTGTTGCCAACTGCATTCTTGTATAAAGCAACCTGGGTTTGAGTTTTCACAGCTCTTGGTCTTGAAATGTATTTACTAGAAATACATTTATTTTAATACGTTACTCCAAAAGTCTTTTTAGGCACAGATTAATTTCACAATATTAAAGTGTTTTCCTTTGTTGCTTTTTGGACTTAACCTTTATGACCTAAGCAGCTGCTTAACTTAGCTTAAGAGGTTTATGACTTTATTTTGAACAAATCTATAACAATTTCATTTGATTTTCTTTCCCAACTAAGCATTGCGACTCAGAATTTGTTTTTGATTTCACGGTTATCTTTTTTTGTCCTATTTACAGCGGTAGAATCTGGCTTCTTATAAGAGGGTCACCTCACGCGGTTGTTTCAATGCCAAGTACATAAAGAGAGAGAGATGCATGGATAGCAGCAGGGTCACCTTACTAAGTCTTGGATCTACTCTAAACAAGCTAAATTCTAATACTATATAAATATTGAAGTACACAGTAGACTATAAGTATTCAATAAACATTTACTGTGAATAGAGGAATTAGTGAAGGCTTAGGCGCAGCCTGAATTCCCATGAAATTTGCAAATATTTCTTTCATTTGTTCTCCATTTACAATTAGTTGCGGTCAAGCTGATCAAAGACAGAGGAGGCCTGTTGCATGTGAACCAGCATCCCTCACAATGACATCCACAAAGCAGAATGAAATATGAAATATCAGGTTTCCACGGATGTATGAACTTGTAAAAAATCTGAAAGAATAGGAGCTTTTTCACACTGAGTAATGTGAAACATTTGGTGCAGATTGTAGGCCTCAGATGAGGAAAATTGAGAGCCAAAATCCATCAGGCAATAAAACAGAAGCAGGCAGAAACGTAGAGGAAAAAACATGCGCTCCACTGAAACCTATTGATTTAGATGTCATTGCAGTCCTCACACTAACCATGTTCACCACATGATGGTAAGTTTATCTAAATTACTGTCAGATAAAATATAGTCTTGTTTCCACAAGCAGTTATCATCTCTCTCTATTTTGCCCATAGATTCTGGAACAGGTTGCTTTGTCCCAGAGGGAAATTTCCATGAAGGCAGGTGGGAGTCTGCAATCGAAAAAAAAAAATGAATCACAACGAAATAGTTTGACACTCCTGCCTTGTATGTGAAACCAGCTGAAATAAATTTTAATAAACTCTAATAAAACTTTATTTCCTAAAGGATACATTTGCAGGAGGCAACAAAACCAGCCTAATGTAATGGCATGCTTCCCCTTTAGTTTTTATTTCTTTTGCAGGTTGACTTGGTTACAAAAGTTAAACCATTGTTTCCGAGCAGTCATTCTGAATAATGCAGTGCACCGTTAATTGCTTCCTATGCCTTTACCAGCTGCCGTTCTCTCTTGCTCTGTTAGCAGTAATTTTGTAGCATAATTTGACATACAGAAAGCACCATCACCTAGATACATATAAAATAGATACCGTAAAGAATGGGTTACTTGGTTACTTAGAAATTCACTTAGTCAACATGTTAATAAGTGTTGCTTTTAATGGCATCATACATACCGAAACAAGGTCTGCCTATTTATTTCTTAAACTCATTGAGGATCTTTCCTGATCATAAAAATGAATTTGCTCTAAGCCAATCTGTGTATCAACATTTGCAATGAAACTAAAAAAAAAAAAAAAAGACAAACAAATGAAATCTATATATTAAAATTATATATAAAAAAAAAGCTCAAATTCTCAAAAATTACTCCAGATCCATCAAATGATGATCTTAAAAAAGACTGTGATATTACTGGCCTTGTCTATTGAGGGTTGACACATATCTTTACCCCACTTTTACCTGGAATAATGTAATGATGTGCATTGGATAATATATAATAGAGTTCATGGATATTAGTTCTAAAGGAGGATTCTGTAAATACAATGATTTTATGTGAATGATGTGAATATTATGACCTGGTTGAAGTCTGACCCAACCCCTACCCCCCCAACACACATTTTTATTATAGTGTTATAAAATTGAATATCTTGGGGATAAAGTCCATACCTCTTTAAATTGTATAATAGTATGGCACTGAATATTTTTTAAACTATGCTATAAATAATTTTCTAAGAACCATTAGAATATTTTAATTGAAAAGTTGCATCATTGTGTGTCTTCACTAGGTTTGGGGATTGTTATATTTTTGCTTACTGTTCAGTCATGTGACGTGTGATATTTCATTATAAAATTGTTGAGGCAAACCCATCTCAGTTCAGAGCACTGCTGAGAGGTCTTTACTTTGGGGATTGTAATAATATGTAGATGAGATGTAGAGTGTGTATAGCAAGGATTCTACAATATAAAAAGATCATTTGCTCAAAATGGTAGTGATCCCCCTAATCTGCCTTAAAATTCCATTAAATGTCATTGGCTCAATAACGGCTTCTGTATGACTTGCACATTTGTGGTGGCATGATGCCCTCAGCAGGATCTAGCAAGACTTGTCATAGGTTTTAAAATCTTGCTCTTATTTTGAGCTTTCTAGTTATGCACTTTTTTAGGGCAAAAATCATACATATTATCCTTTTCACCAATACTAATAATAATAATAATAATAATATCCTTTTCACTTTAAAAGTGAAAAAGCACATATTTCTTTCTTGTGCCTCACAATATATATATATATATATAGTAGAGAGGAGAGATCCCTATTGGGACACTTATGGTTGCGCTGGAGGGAGAGAGAAAACAAGGGGAATGACGCCCCTAGCGTGATATAGTTTCGATACTGTGTGTCTCAATTTAAAATGCCAAGTGCAAATTTAGTGAGTTTAGATGACTATAATAATATAGTGATAGTAATTCCAAGGTGTGACTTGGGTGATGAAGTGAAGCAATCTCACTGTAGAGATGACATAGAGATGACGCCCGCAAGAGATGACGCGTGACGTAATACGTCGCGCATACGTCATGACGCTACTCCATTTCCGCATATCGCGGCAAAAAATTTCTATTTAAACCGGTTTGCAACGCCGGTAAGTACACATTATACTCCTGAGGAAGCCGCTTTTTGTGGCGAAACGCGTTGAGTTTGCTCACTGTCCATCATCTGGACTTTTAAAGGATTTTTAACATTGGCAATATTGTTAAATAAAGTACCCTTTGCAACCACGTTGAGGC
Organism: Pipa parva; assembly: GCA_019650415.1. Lineage (NCBI taxonomy): Eukaryota > Metazoa > Chordata > Amphibia > Anura > Pipidae > Pipa > Pipa parva. The sequence goes on from WMED01001258.1 coordinate 25,079, forward strand.
TAAGCTCCTTCATACCAGGGCATTGGGAATCCTTGAATAGTGTCAGGCCACTTAGAGCCTACAGTGCTTATCTGCTAAGCACTCTCTGGTAAGTGCATCACCTTAAGGGGGTCACCGGACGTTCACCGCTTCATTCGCTACAGTGAGATTGCTTCACTTCATCACCCAAGTCACACCTTGGAATTACTATCACTATATTATTATAGTCATCTAAACTCACTAAATTTGCACTTGGCATTTTAAATTGAGACACACAGTATCGAAACTATATCACGCTAGGGGCGTCATTCCCCTTGTTTTCTCTCTCCCTCCAGAGCAACCATAAGTGTCCCAATAGGGATCTCTCCTCTCTACTATATCTACAAGGGATTTCCCAGGCAGTAAATCCCATCTGGTGTGCCAGCTGGACTTCTGAACATCATATCCTGGTTTGCTTATTTATATTATGAATTCTTGAATATTGACTTTCTAATTGCATTGTAATCCAGTGATATTTATCATAATTGTACATTATACAGACCACACGAGGGCGCTATACATTTATAATAACTTATTGTTATTATCTTGCACCTATATATATATATATATATATATATATATATATATGGACAATGCAATGAGTCAGTGGTTAGCCTTATAGCGCTGGGTTCAATTCCACCTTGGACTTCATCTGGATGGAGATTGTATGTTCTGCATGGATTTCCTCTGGGCACTCCAGTTTCCTCCCACAATCTAAAAACATATTGCACAGGTTTATTATGTGTGTGTGAATAGGCAAATTAGACTGTAAGTTCCATGGGGCAGAGACTGAAGTGAATGATGAATATCTGGAAAGCACTGCGGAATATAGGCGCTATATAAATGAATCAATACAATACAATATGAATCAATACAATATGTAATAACATTGTCTAAAAGGAAAGGACCTCCTTTCAGTCTGCCATGGAAAGAATTAGATCTGACATATGTTGGATATTATCAGTTTTGTCTATCTGCTATTATCCCATTAGGATAACTACAAAATAGGTTGAATTAACTAGTAGCAAGGGCAACCCCCATGGGGAAACGAACCTGATAAAAGAATTAAGATAAGATATCCTATGTAAATGATGTCAGTGTTGAGATGTGTATATTGCAATTGTAAATAAAATGTAGATTCTCTTTGTCAGGTATAAAACCAACAATGGATCATGTTATTTTTGTTCAGGAAACAAAGAATAAGGTTGCCTGAATGCTTGCTTGTATGTTACTAATTACAATTCATATAGCAGTTTCAAATTCCTCTAAAATCATCTGCAATTACAACATATTTGTTAGTATGTCAGAAAGATGTTTTATATTTAGAGGTGTTAGTCTCTATGCCTTCCACTGTTGGGAAGTGTAGAAGAGGCATAGATCATCTAAATACATTTAGTCAAGGCCTCTGCTGCTTCTGAGTGAAACATGGGTTATCTCTCTATATATTTCAAGAAGGTATCATCTTAATTTCTTCTTACAGCTTATGGGTCAGCATATATTCTCTGTATTATTTTTATAACAAAATACTAAGTGAATGGTACAAGACATGGATAACCACTTTCTCCCCTTTTGTATATATTGGAGCATTTATATGTGAGCCCAAGTCAAACCACTTTAATAAAAGTTATTATTATAGTCAATAAAAAAAACTTACATCCCATTGACACCCTGCATGTTTCCCTTCCCTAGTTACCAAAATAATTAGAGGTTTTAACCACAGAATTTTACTCTAGAATCAATGCAGATAAATATGAAAAAAATGTATGTCACAGTTTCTCCTACAATGCTCACACAATGTTTAATTTCAGTTCGTCATTAATCTGTTCCCCAATGCCTTCACATATATAGTGAATAATATCACCAGACTCCCCAAACACTGCATTTAGTAGATGTTATATAGATCTATGCTTCCTCTCCTGGAAAATGGTCTGCAGTATATAATTTACTAAATCCAAAATGTAATTAAGATATCAAATAACAGCCAGGTGATTATAAACTAGTTAGGTTCAAATTATTATCAGGGAGCCTTTTTATAGAGATATATTTATTTAGCATTTTACACAATAAATGATTCCACAAAATCAACATGACGTGACTGATATGGAATAAAAAGTTAATTAGATAACACAATCTAAAAATGTCAAGTCACAAAATTAGGCAAGGTTATTATGCAAAATCAAGGCAGCTGATTGCTAGTCTCTGTTGTTGGGGAAAGTGTCATGAAAGTTATAATATATGAACCCCAGTGTAAGACTATGGGGCGTATTTTACTAAAGGTGAAAACCTTATTATCGCCATCTTCAACAGTTATTGTTGTCATTTTCGCAAATTTGGATTATTTTGCTGTTAGCTATTTATCAAGCTGCAATGTTTATGTTATTGCAGCAAAGTATGCTGTAAATTTAACAATACTGATATTGTTTAATGCTATTTAGCATTGATAGATTTAACTATAAATTTCAATGTAAAAGTTAACTTTTCAATATATATATATATATATATATATATATAAAAATCCATGCCCACCACCTAAAATAATCATATGCCTCGGTGCTGCCCCAAAATGACTAAACAGATATAAAGCAAAAACAGTTGGCCAGCACTCCTGGGTCTTGAAAGTAGTTAAAACCTAAAAAAATTTGTTAACATATAATTTAAAAACAAATAGTACAAAATGCATCTCAACATCTCACGTGCCACCCCCCCTTTGGGCCTTGATCACAGCCGTTCAGAGGCAAAAAAGAAATAAACCCTCTGAACAGCTGATAATAATCCCTACACTAGGGGTCCACAGGAGCCACACACCTTCCCTATCCACCCCAGTATCACCACTCTATCCCCAATACCCAGCAGTAATAATCATTAACCAGTATGTAAGCGGTTAACTTATTTCAAATATAATTATTTCCATAGCGCTACTGTAATATTAGAGCTATGGAAATAATTAGTATAAACTACAGAAACACAATCTAGTAGGGATCTCTAGGACTCCCACACCTCTCCCCAACATCACCCCATATTAAAAATTATTCAGATTCAGATCATTTTTTCAGCTACAAACTCTCCTGATGAAGCCTTTTTTTGGTGAAACGCGTAGAGAGTAGCGCCAATACAACTAGGAGGAGGCTTTTTGCAGATTGTGGGTGTATATTTCTGAAGGTGTTTCACCCGTTACCCTTACAGTATTTATACTGCGTTTTGTATATTTTAGCCTTCTCTTTTCTCTGCTGTACGTTTCTACCCAGAGCTGTATTTTTTTAACCTGAGGATTTGTCTCATTGGTTACCACTGCATGTGGACATATTGCGTATGATTGCTGATCATTAGTATGTCACAACACCTGAGGTGTTTTGGAATGCTGATTGGAGGATATCTTTATATGGCCAGGAA
>WMED01001259.1:0-28478 GCA_019650415.1 Pipa parva
ATTGGTGCAGAAACAGTAACGTGACACAATGGAGGAGAAAGCGCCATATCCTGTCCAAGTTGCTGGTGTGCCTGGGCAGGTAGAAGATTCACCCAATGGGCTGTAAAGGACATTTACTGTCCCTGACCATAGTTACATCTCCACACATCAGCACTGCAGTGCACCTTTGATGACGCAGACTCAAGGACTGGCCCACTCTCTGTTCTACATACTTGTTCAGGGCTGGTACTGCCTTTTTAGAAAAAAAATTATGGCCTGGCACTCTCCACCTTTGCTCGGCACAAGCTATAAGTTCTCTGAAAGGTGCAGAGTCCACCACTTTGAAAGGGAGGGACTGCAGTACCAGCAACTTGAACAGGAGCACGTTCAGCTTCTGCACTTTAGGATGGCTTGATGCATACTGCTGTCCCCTTGATATTGCCTCAGTGAAGGACTGCTGGCAAAATGAGTGGCGAGGAGTAGAAGCATCTGGACCGGTAGAGGATGGGATGGATAAACAACTCCCTTCTGCAGAGGTAGTGAAGCCTTGACTTGCTGTTATTAAGTGCGTGCCACTGGGTGCTGCTGATGCTGCTGTTGCTGCGGCAGGATGGACCACATCTGTGACACGTTTCTCCCAGGTCCCTGGATGGTGACGCTGCATATGTTGATGCAGGGCTGTGGTGCCACCATTAGATCACTGGCCATGCTTCACTTTCTGCCCACAAATTCTACATAATCCCATGTTTGGATCCTCCGGTGTCCTTGCAAAAAACTGCCACACTGCAGAGTAGGAAGTTTTACCACCGCAGCTGCCTCTTGAGCCCCTGTGTCTCTACTTTCTTGTGCCAGCGAAGCGGATGTTCTACCCCATGGCCATTTGGTTCCAGAACTTGCCCTGCTGACACCCTTTTGACTAACAGCCACACCACCTGACGCACAAGCTGACCCCATCTTCTTCCTCAGATGATGATGAAGCCACTGCTTCATCCGGCTCCCAAGTGCGATTGGCTACATCATCATCAATGCATGTTGGCTCGTCAGTGCTACCCTCCTCCACTGTCTCTGTATGATGAGCACAACAACTGTCTCCAACACCTCTTCGCTGCCAAATAGCTGCTGACTGTACTCTAACAGTTCATCCTCACTGTATAGTGGTACTGAGCCCAGACCACATACTACTTCACTGGGTGAGGGAACTGAATGGGACAGTGGGATGAGAACAGGTGAGGGCCGCTGACCTGTTCATGGACCATGCCAAGTAAGGGTTGTGTCTGAGGAACCCACTGACTCTTGGCTGGGGTATTCAGACATAATCTGGGAGGAAGTGGACAACCTAGTCAACCAATCCAGAACACTTGGGATGCTGGTCAACACATGGCCGCTAGCTGATACCGGCAGTTCTGGCCTCACAGAGTCACCCCTGCTGCTATGTCCCCTTGCTGTACTGGACCCTGTGCCTGCTCCAGAAACTTTTCCACCACTTGCACCTGACACCTTTTTGTCTGCCATACTATGCCTTACAAAAGTAAAACTAAAAAAGAAATTAAACTGTGGTATTTAACTTTGTACTGAATTAAATGAATCCAAGAGAAATATGGGGTGTATATAAAAGCACCCTGTTATAACTGGAAATATATAACTTAACTTCTTTGAGAAGTGTGCACTTATAAAAAAAAAGAAAAAAAGAAATTAAACTGTTGTAATTAACTTTGCACTAAATTAAATGAATCCAAGAGAAATATGGGGTGAATATAAAAGCACCCTGTATTTTTCCTTTTGTGACCAACTAGAAATGGAAATATGAAACTGAAGTATGATGCTGAAATGATCAGTCGAGTTAAAGCAGTGCTGGAACGAATAATATGAATGGGGGAGAAGCTCCCCTAGTGTGATACTGTGATGGAATGTATGTAACAATACAGCAACACTGTGCAATGGGGAGACACATGAAGTGGATGCTGTTATTGCTGATAAATATCAAATGTGAACAGAGATATCACTGTGGAAATGCAGTACTTTCAATAACAATAAGTGACTTTAAAAATATGTTCGATTATGGTGGATGATGGTGAGAAGGATAACAGTATCTCTATCGCATTCCATCACAGTATCACACTAGGGGAGCTTCTCCCCCTATTCATATTATTCGTTCCAGCGCTGCTTTATCTCGACTGATCATTTCAGCATCATACTTCTGATTTTCTCCTGGGGATCTTTGGCAGAGTTCCTTTTCCTTGGTTCAGCTGTTAGGAATTGTACTTACCGCAGCCCGCTCCTGCGTCGCTCTGGCTTTGGCGCCGGTGAGCGCCATGTTGTCTCTGTGACCGCGTTCGTGCACACTGACGCCAGGCGCGCACGGCACGGTCACACGCCCTTTCTCTCTCCCGGCCGATCAGCTGACAGGCTCCCTTCTCTATATAAAGGAGCCTGTCAGCCAGTTCCATGCCCGAATATAGATCTAGCAAGCTGCTAGTACTGTTCCTCTGGCCCCTGTTTGTTTCTGTTGTTTTTTTGAATAAAGTTATAGCCTGCTAGTCTTAAAGCTACAGGACTCCTGCCAAGTTGCCTGTTAGTCCTGCTCTAGCTGCCTGATGTCCTTTCCTGCTTTCTGCTCAAGCTGCCCGCGACCTGGACGTTGTTAGCAGCAAAGTCCTAACCTCCTTGCTGGGGCTCTGGGTGAAAACCAACTTTGTCTTAGATTCCGCACCCTAGTGGTAGCTAGTATCAAGTTAACTGTGGGCAAATTCTGGACTTAAGGGTAATCCTGACATCAGCGTGGAAGTTTCAAGATAAGGTTTCCTTTGGATTTATTTGGATTTTTCATTTCTAACATTCCCCCTTGGACTTTTTTAAGTCCATTATTATTATTTATTCATTCTTATATAGCGCTACTATTTTACGCAGCGCTTTTTTCCCCTAATTTGTCACACACTCAGATGTATGTTTTTGGATTGTGGGAGGAATCCGGAGTGCCCGGAGGAAACCCACGCAGATGAAGTCCAGGGTGGAATTGAACCTAGGACTTAACCTACCACTTCTCCATATTTGGGTGTTCAGCAGACTCAGCTGTGTGGCAAATTCATGGTCAATTCAGACACTTAAGACTGTTGCAGACTTACGGAGCACTTAGCATCACTTCGTGTGTGTGTGTGCACATCTGCTAAATCAGCTATTCATCAAGCTCTGCGGTCTGTCAATGTAACAAATTCAGCAATGTGTACTGTGTCAAATTCACCTGTTCTACTTGGCTGAATTAAAATGCTGAATTAGGAGTTGATGACAGTGTGTAAAAATGATGTGAATACACATCGACGGCCAAATTCTCACGTTTATGAATAAGCCCTAAAATGCATTGTTGGTATTAGTCAAAGTCCAACAGGTGTAAAGGGAAACTAAACCCCTTCGATGAAAAATAATGAATTTGATAGTTGTAAGCTCTTAATTAATGCAAATTGATTTGAAATGATAATGCAGGTATACAGTATATTCCTATTGAAATCTCCATTCCATTTTATACAAGTTATTCTGGCCCTTTTGACCTTGCATGGTACATTTACTTGCATCTGATTGGACTTTGCATTATTTCTGCTCAATAAGCTGTAGGTATACTGAACATTCTAATCATACAGTTGATGATAAACTTTAAAATGAAAGTTTAACAGTGTTGCCCTTTTAAAGATTTTTTCCAAAATGCATGCAATAGTTATAGGCTATTTTAATTACACATATGTATGTATAACACAGCCAAAACATGTGTTTTACTTGTATAATTCAGAGAGAATAGTGTTTTTTTTTACCATAAGCCAGGAAGGGATACCCAGGCTGATTTTTTTGTAATGAGGACAAAAAAAAGCAAACAAGCAGGAGAGAACATTCTAAATGAAGCTTATAGTAGAATTCTAGCACCAATTCAAAAGCATACAATCATATTGCCTTTGGGTATCCTCATAGGGTTTTGCCCTACAATGGCAGACTTCTACAAATTGCAACAAACAGCTAATTACCATTTCATTCTCAGTAGGATCACAGAGGAAATTCCCAAGCACAGATTGCAGCCAGCCTCTGACCCAGCATTTCTTCTCTGCTCCCACTGCATTAACAGCCCATTTTCAGATTCAAGGGAGACAGAGCCAGAACACACCTATGTCATTCATTCTCTGCTAGGAGCCTCCTACAAGAGGCTGAAAAAACATATATGTTGCATTCTGAACTTATTCAAACCAGTCACAATCAATCAATCGGTATATAGTAGATAAAGATGAGCAATATGGTTAGGTACATTCAGTACAAATTTGGCATCTGTTTATAAAGCCAAACCACACAGTTAAAAACCTGATATCCTGTTACAAAGCCTAAGAAATGGCATCAGTCTCATTCAAAGCCAAGCTTCTCTATATGACGCAAGCAACAACATAGCTACTCCTTCTCAATAAAAAAGCAGGGGCCCTTTTGGACCACATATCCTCACCCTGAGCAATATGAAATCTAGAGAAAATGGGGAAATCCAGAATCTCTAAATTACTCCTTAGTCCAATTGGGGGAGGGTATAAAAATGCACAACATCATAAACGAGTTCATGGAACATACACAGCATGAAAAGACATTTAGAGACTATTAATAAATGAATGCATAATCACATTTAATTATATTTTTTCCTTTATTTGAAGGTGTTCTTGTAGCTGACCTTGCCAGTTACAGAGCATACAGCAATGCTTAAACTCTTCAAAGGTAAAGCACTGGTACCATAAAACTTTTCATAATGTGCAAACATATATGCTGGTTTATATGGCTGCTCTATTTACTGAATTAGCTTCAAGGATTTGTCATGAAAGCTTAAGATGTTATTGAAAACACATGTCACCCCTATTATAACAAAGAAAATCAGCTTTAGAATTACAGAGACCTTGTATCAGGCATTATGTGTAGACCTTTAGCTTTTCATTATAGCTCTTTGTTGCCAAGGAAACCAAATTAACTATTTCTTTCATACCATCCATAATATTAAAAGATACATTGTTTGAGAGAAAGCTGTATGTGTATATATTGTGAGGATTAACTATATGACAGACTGCCACTGTAGGCAAAGCAATGCTTTCTTTGGAAACACAAAATCAGATTTATTCAGTCTTTAAACAAAACACAAGATATCTTGTAAAAACACAAAATAAACTTCGGCACCCAGTATGTTCTAGGCCTGACCACAACACAGGGTTTCCCTCTTTTACAGGTAACCTAATGCATGTCCTACAAAAATAAGCCTTTTTGTTCAAGTAAACAGTCTATATAGCTGAGCAGATTCTATAGACCCTTACACACACATTCTGTCTCCCACATACAGCCCAAGCTGTATTACCACCTAGTTAATGGTTTTCCCATGCGGATTGGTACACATAATGCTGAATATCCTATCCTCTTCATATAAATCTGAGGGGTTAACTCAAGTTACCAGGTTTATTTAGAAATATTAAAGAGCCCTCTAGGGTACCTGAAAAGGCAAAGAATCTAACATAGCAGAATATATGGTATCCTACAATCACAATTTTTACCATATATCACTGTTTTTAACATCCACTTTAAGGGCTTGGTGAATATCTCCATGTGGTCAACAAATAGGTGAAGGTAGACAGATATTTTCAGCACCAATATTATCTAATGCTAAGAGCACATCAAAAGATGAAAAAGCAAGTTTCTGATAAAGAAACACTTCAAAATCAAAACCAGCAATGAATCAGTTAAAATATATACAGTGTATCTCAAACTAATTACGTTTTTGGAATTTTGATCCTATACCCCCACCCTGTGCAGTGGGAGTGTATTTTATGGCAGAAGGTCCTTCTACCCATTCTACCTTTAATCCTGTTGCTCAGTGGGGTGAAGCTATAAAAATTATGTTGGGGGCCTTTTGATACCACACCCCAACCAATGGCTGGTCATGTATCTCTACAGGATTTTCATTGTCCCTCCTCCCTTTTGCCTAACTTTATTGCCCAGTGGGGTAGGGGGTTGTGTAAAATAAATGTCCGACAGACCTCCTTCAGAGATAGATCACAGAGACGGGGGGGGGGGGGGGGATTCACGATTGTGCGAAGTGAGCTCCGAAGCCTTCAGCTCACTTCGCACAGACTGAAATGCGGACATCAGCGAGCGCGTTAAAGTGATTCCAGTCTCGGCGAGGCAACTCTTCTGGTCTTGCCGAGACTGGAATCCCTTTGAAGCACTCGCTGATGTCTGCGTGCAGGACATCAGCGAGCACATATCAGTCTGTGCGAAGTGAGCCGAAGGCTTTGGAGCTCTCTTTGCACAATCGTGAATTCCCCCCAAGGTGTGAACTCCACTGGAAAACATAAAATCAACAAAGAAGTTCTTCTTTTTTGTTCCTTCCATTTAATATTTTCTCTAAAAAGTGTTTTCCTGTTTTAGGCTAGCAAAAACTTATTGATGGAAAGGGAATATTTATCAATATTGATAATTTTTTTCTATTGTTAATTTTTTTATTGGTCTTATAAATCAGTAGAATCCAGGAAACTGAAAATTAGAATCCAAATTATTGGTTCATGAAAAGCACTGCTAAGAAATGTACCATATTCTAAATCATGGTAGTAGGTCTCTCTATAAAATAACTTCCCTTGTATAGAATAAATAAACAATCATATAACTTTATATCTAACAAGCATACTAATAGACTTTTTATACTGTAAGGTTACTATATCATTAAATGAGCTTTAAATTGGATATAATATTGCATAGAATGCATAATATTTGTAGAGGATACTTTCCTACAATTTCTGGTAAAATGGTTATTTAGCCACTGTTGTTAAAATGGTCTAAATTGGTATTATGCTATTAAATACAATATGATATTCTTTAGCTTTTTTTTTTTTTTTATCTATAGCTACTTCCACAAATACTGGCAAGACTCATTTAATGATGTATGTTTTAAATGATTCACACATTATAGGATACAAAATGAACTGTACTGTTACACTCCAATTTATAATAATACCCTGTAAAGAATCTAAACATTAGTATCTAAGATACAAGCAGATATGTCTTCCTGAGGTCAGGCAGAGATGCCACTGAAATTGAATTTGGATTCCAGTGTCTTTGTAAATTAATCAAATCCTCCCTCCATGTAATGATCTACAATGAATGTGAAATAAAACACTTAGGGGCTAGTAAAAGCTGTAGAAGAAACAGCATAGAAATAAACACATAGACATATTTATATATATTTAATGAAGTGTGTCATGCTTTAATGTCCTTTCATAGCACTGGGTGTAAGCAAGGTTATTAGATGTAATACTTTTTAAAGAGAAGTCTAGGAATTCTTAATGAATTTGTTTTCATTCAGAATATAAAAATATCCTTAGAGACACTGACCTCTATATACCTTGACAGTCTTACATTCACAGCTTTATCTTTGCTCACAGTCACAAGATGGCATATCATCCTTTATTTATACTGTGTATCATCCAGTGCTGCTTGGAAATCTAATAACAGACTGTAAACTACAATGCCATACTACATCATAAGAAACGACTGCTCATTATAATACGTTTACAATATAGAAAGACTGATTCATATGTGATTCATGTGGTACTAGGCAATTATTACTAGAACAAGCTAATGCAAAAGAAAGAATGTAAGCTTAAGCTATGAACACTAAGGGAGACTGGGTATGTTTCCCTAAAGAGGTGAGTCTTAAGGGAACAATTAAAAGTGACAATGGTCAGAGTCATGCTGAAAGGGCAGGGTAATCATATCCACTGATGTGGTTTGTCTTAGAAATGTCTTGGAAAACAAACAGAGCTGAACGTTAATATATACAGTAAGCGAGAGATTGCTAATAACATACAGAGGAGATTTGCTGAGCAGGTTTAGGCATAATGTTTGAGAAGAAATCCCAACATCAAAAATACATTATCATCATCAAAATCTTTTGTTTTATATAATCCATTTTTATTTGTTGTGTCATGCACAACATTTTACTTAAAACTCGTTAGTAAAATAGTTTTGGTTCATGCCTTTGACTGGTGTAGTGTTCAGTATCACTTCCCAACATTATTTCATCACATTCCTGTCCCTTTTGTTTAATAAAAACACCACACCAAGGGAGTGGGTACAAAAGGCCGCAGTTATATTTATAACAAAGAATCAACTTTTTATTGGCAGAATTATAAATGCTTTCCCCAACCCTTATTTCAACTCCTTAATGACTATCCCACTGCCACCTTCTCCCTTAAGGATGGGTTCCAACTTGGCAGTTTATTTTATAATCAGGCGCCATGGCTGGAGCATGTCTGCCTTATATAGAAAGAGAGAAAGGCGTGCTCCTGCCTTTGTGCGCATCCGGCGCACACCCCCGTGATGTTACGGTGGGCATGCGCACAAAGCACCGGCAGTGCACGGCGTGCGCACACTAAGGAAGGAGCCTGGCTCTGGACTGGATGCCGGTAAGTATTCCTCACAGCAGAGAGAAGTTTTATTTCAAACAAGTGTAGGAAAATGGAAATAATAGATATTTAATTTCCTAAAAAGTCTGTGAATATAAGAGGTTTACTATTTTATATTGTGCTGAGGACAATATGTGTAAAATGCTATATGGTGACTCCATCTAGTGAAGTAAATAATTTATTGCACTTAAGAGAATTGTGTATGAATATGTAACTACTGGGAGGACTCCCAGAAGTAATAAAATGTACTATTTGAGAAGGAAGTGGGTCTTTGTCTCCAGGGCCTCCACCAGAAGGTTGTCAGGTGCCTGTAAGGCAGATTAATTTAGCAAAGCCCAGTAAAGATCACTTCAGAAGTAATAGTTAGTCCTAGCTAAAGAAGGGTAGCTTCACATTGGGGTTAGTATACCCAGGTGTCTTGCATGAAATATCAGAGCAGAGTCTCAGTGGCATTGCTTAGGATGGCAGTTTGCTAGGTATAGAGATAGTGAGAGATACCTCTGGAGAGAGGAGCACTCAGAAAGGTTTAATCTCAGATACTAAGCAGAATTCCTTGGAGTGTTACCAAGAGGTGGAATTCCAGTGCACATACCAGAAAGTGGTGAGAGCTGTTCCTGTTCCTTCATTGTTAATGGATGGGTAACTATGCACCAAGATGTACTATATCCTATGAAATGAAACTCTGGTAAAGAAAAAGGAGTGTTCCTCCTTCTGTTCCGGTTTGAAGAAGAACCTGTGGCGCCCATCCTTTATCTAAAGGTACATGCACTATTCATAAGTTAAACAGGGCATATCCCCTGAGTAATGAGTTAAAATGTGGTAAAGCCATCCCAGGAGTGGATATGGACGTAAGCACAGGAAGTGTAGTCAAAATAGCATTACACAAGGATGTTCATACAACTGTTCCTGTACTGGTGATGGAAATAATTATTATGTTTGTAACAGAAAAGTAGAGCTCAGACTGGCTTTATTATGTTTTCTGTTGTTTAATTTGAGTGTGTTATTAACCCTTTAAAAATACATTCTTTTGAATGCAGATTTAAGTCATAACATTACATCATCACATGGAATGCTTTTTAAAGTGATTGACTGTCATTGATGAATTTGACAGGTTTCAACCCTTGTGACAACTTTAGATTGTATAAAAGAAAAAATCCATTTTTTTCTTTTTGTTCAGACGTAAATAGAAAAAAAAAGTTGTTCTAGTTATATTCAGAATATTTTTACTAATATACTGACTATTTTGAAATGAAATATAGGCATAATGTTGCAACAAACTTAGCCATCACTCTAGTCTTGCCCCAAGATGCTGATTATTTTGTGCTGTCATAAAGACTTTAAGAATGCACAATTTTAGTAAAGAGGCATTGTAGGTAAAAAGTGTTATGACTAATAGTACATTTTAAATGAGACCTAATGAGTCTTCGTTCCACAATTCACAGTTCATGTTTTGTGTCTGAATCAGTCAGGTAATCATCCAAGGTCAAAAGTAATCTGAATTCATGTTTTAAGTCTTTGAAGTTATAGAGTTAAAATCAGTATGGATCAAAAAACTTGTGTGCAATCCATCAAGTTATTTTACAGTCCATCAGTCAATGTAACTCAATGGAAAACAGTAAAGTGATTTGTGAATCACCAGGTGAAATAAGAGCACCTTGAAATACAAAACCTAATCCCACTTCTGTCTAGCCATTATATATATATACAGTATATATATACACTATATATATATATATATATATATATATATATATATATATATAATAAGATGGAATGGTCATGTTAGTCCGCTCATAATAAATATTAAAAAATCATAATAATTTTATATATATATATAGATGAGTATTGCAATACTTTGTGATACCTTATTTATTGGACTAACAGTCAGTTTAGATAGACTAGCTTTCAAGAGGTCCGTCCTCCCTTTATCAAGTCTAAACCAATACTGAGTTCAGGATGGGGTTAACCAGCTATATAGGCAGGCAAAAAAATATTATACTAAAATAAAGAGACTGTTGGAGCAGTCATAAATATTGCTAGGAGTCGGATAGAGTTGACAAGTAATAGATTAGTAATTGGATTGGTTGGTGGTGGAATTCTTTGATACAGATAAACTCACAGATTAAAGGGAAACAGAAATAAATGCATAATTTTCCATAATGTAAAGGTACGATAGTGAGATAGAGAAACAGGCAAAAAGACATTATACTAACATAAACAAATTATTGGAGGATAACGCAATCAGGTGTTGAAATACTGCTAGGAGTGCACTGGAGCCGATATGTAGGGGAAGGTTAATGGGGGAGGGGGAGTTCTCTGTTACAGAGATGATCACAGTTTTAAAGCACACAGAGAAAAATACATAATTTACCATTATATAAATTTATGATAGTGAGATAGAAATCCAAAATCCACATTGAGTCCTGTATTTTGGGTATTGAAATGCATTATCAATTTGAGTTCAAAAGTTGTTCTTTCTTGAGTGTTTTTAAAGTTCCCTTTGAGTATCTTGATTTTTAGATTTTTAATTGGATTATTGTATAGGTTGAAATGGATTTTATATATATATATATATATATATATATATATATATATATATATATATATATATATATAATCCATTTCAACCTATACAATCGTCCAATTAAAAAATCTAAAAAACAAAATACTCAAAGGGAACTTTAAATATATACATATATATATGTCAAAGAATGCAAAGCACTTCTGGGACTTAAGAATCTAAAAAATACCTTATTCCATTATTTAAAAGTTGTCATTTCAGCAAGGGTCTAAGACCGTTGTATATATATTCATGTATAGTAAAAGGGTTAAAGTTTTCTTAGTACATTTATGGTAGTTGATGAGTATCCGCAGCCACCTAGTGGTATATAAAATGTTGTGCAGCAGATTTCTAGAACTTTCCTATAAGGATTTCTTATAAGTGTTAATTGAGGGAAAGCCCTTCCCCTTAATCTTTTTAGCCATCTAAATCTAGAATCTGTCCTAGAGAAAAAGATGCCAAAGGAGAGAGAAAAGGTGATACACAGGTGTACCTGGGGAAAGGGAACCCCACTAGGGTTGCACCCTAGGACCAGCATGTCCTGCAGAGGAACAGCTCCTGAGGAATGGTTAATCCCTAAAGAAATCTTAGTTTCTAGTTTAGTGCTGGGGGCTAGTTTTTGTCATAGGCACCTAGGGCACAAGGATAGACAAGCCAGAGGCAAGCTCTGCCCACCAGGAGTAAGTGAAGAGTTAGTGCCTTAGAGTGCTTTGGTAGATATGCTATACTGAACATCTGAACTTCTGAAGATGTGATACCCAGAGGGGAATATTGAGCTGTGACTTGCAGTCTGTCATTTAGAACTTGTGAGTAAAACAATCCTGCTCTTGTATATATTGTAAATAAAAGGTACATGAAATGAACATAAGTAAATGTGAGATATATACATGTATGTATGTATATATATATATAGAGAGAGAGAGAGAGAGAGAGAGAGAGAGAGAGAGAGAGAGAGAGAGAGAGAGAGAGAGAGAGAGAGAGAGAGAGAGAAAGAGAGAGAGAGAGAGAGAGAGAGAGGAATTCACCATACTGCGAAGTGAGGTCCGGATCCTTCGCCTCACTTCGCACAGACGGTTATGCGCTCGCTGATGTCCTGCACGCGGACATCAGTGAATGCTTTAAAGGGATTCCAGTCTCGGCGAGACCACTCGAGTCACCTCGACGTGACTGGAATCCCTTTAAAGCGTTCGCTGATTTCCCCCCAGAGTGACCAGGTATACATTAGTATGTGGTCAGGTAGTATGAATATATTCTCTTCTATCATATGATTACCAAGTGAAATGTCTTCTTAAATAATTTCCCTGTGAATGAAAATGATATTGTAATTGAATAACATACAGTACACATAAAGTCACAGATTAATAGTACGGTGAGTGTCATTTTTAAAGATTAGAATGCCAAAAAGAGTTTAACCTTAACATTTAAATGATTGGTCCCTGACAGATAATGCCTAGTTAATGAGGCATTGTTACTAGTATTTACTGTGATGTTAAATTAAAGATGTTATGGGTGGTAAGCATTTTTGTGCTAACTGATAGCTGCCTATGGGATACAAGCCAATCATAAAAGATTTACTAGTGATTTTAATGTTCCCTGTAGCTGAATAACAATCGGCAATGTTAAAACTGAATGACTATGCATTTACAAAATCTTCAGATTCTTCTTTCATGCTGAAATAGTAAAAATGTCAAAAAGGCAATTTAGCACTGAATTGTTACTTGAAACATAAATTCTAGTACATTCTATTGGTTATTTTATATCTATAAAATGCAATTATTTTACTATGATATGTAATATTTTCATTCAAATTTAAAATAGTGTTATGTTAGCTCTAGCTGCAAATTGATAAGGCACCCTGCTGCATGATCGGTGTTACTGCAAGTCAAGAAAAGAACTTTTACCTTGCATTGAGCCGTTCCATCTTTCCAACTGCTTCTGTTAACTACCTATAATATAAACTAATATAAATATTTTTTTAAAAGAGAAAGTTGTAATCATCTTTACAATGAATACAATATATTTAATATGATATCCTACACTGCCCCTCTTTCTCCATATTATTTACTTTAAACAAAGCAACAACAAGGCACAGAAAGGAATAACAGATAAAAAAAGACTTTACATAGTATTTGCCTTTCTTTTTACTAGTATAGAGGACTGGAGCAATATATTAAAAAGGGACAAGACTATCAAGGTCTATTGTGGCTTCCGTTATTCTAGCTCCCCTATACAATTAACTGCTGTTTGGTTGCTATAGGTTACCGGATGTCAGTGAATTATTTAACGTGTTGATACATTCCCCCTATATGTATATTCCTGTAAAAGAAAAAAACAGAATGCTGAAGAAGCAAGGATCAATAATTCTGCAATAAAAGCTTGTAGTTGAATTACCTATCCATTTTTTTTCAAGACATAGATAAATCATTGTTTTTCTTAAAAATTAAATAGTGTGTTATATAAATTGAGAAGAGAAATAAAATCCTTGAGTGTCTGTTAATGAAGCAAGGTAAGAGGGCCTTGGGAGACACTATATACTGAGCATTTTCTCATTTATAACTGAATGAAACTCCACCTACTTTATTCATACATTTTCTGGAATAAGGGGAAATTATTTATAAGTGAACAGATGGTATGATTGTTCATTTTAGCATCCCCTAGGGGATTTTATACTGTTTATTTCAAATTAACCTCCTTCTCATTTACCAGACAGTAGACCAAGTGAGCTGTGACCTGTACATCATATGTATAGACTGTTTCCATAGCTATAAAATTAGAGAGTCAAATCAGCATCTGTAACATTTGTAACAATTCCAACTTTGTCTGCTTTAAGTCAAAATGAATGATTATACCTGCATGTTTGCTATGATTTGTCTATATTTATTTGTACAATAAGTTCTATTTGAGAGCTGCAGCACACCTCCAAGTTTAGTCTTATCAGCAGTTCCCAGCTCTCCCTCATTATAAAGAAAGGATGTGACCCTATCAAATATTCTTTGTTTTAGGATTTCCTACTCTCTTAGCTCTTTCTGATAATGAGGTCCACAGTCCCTAATAGAGCCACCTCCTTGTTGGGATTATATTCTGCATTTTTACCATGTCGTTAGGTGCCACACCCACTATGTCCTATCATGGGACCTATCCATATTGATACCAGTATTGATTAATTTACAGTTAGGCAAGGCGCTTGTCATATAAGTCTCCCACTTAATGCTTCTATCTTCCCTCCTGTATCCCATTTATAGGGCAGGTGACTGACATTGATATGCAAGAGGGTTCACCCACTGGATTTAAAATTTTGGGAACTTACCTTTTGGGAAAAGCAACATGCTAATGGCACTCCACTGATATCTATTTTTTAGTTTTGCTTTAATGTTTTCAGGTAGAGAAAAGCAAGTCAACTTGGATAAACCAGTTTACACTTAAATCCCTTACAATGTATTCTTGGTGATGGGCCTTTGCTACTTGCCCATGAAATAAATAAAATTGAATAAGCAAAATATTCATGTCAAATGAATATGTCAAATGAGAAAACACTGTGTAAAACAGACATGGAAAAATGTAGGTATTTTAGTTGACTATAAACTTAACTGTAACAACCAGTCTGCAGAAGCTGCTGTCAAGTAAAATAAGATCAGGGGCATAGATACATATGACTAGAACATATTTCTAACTCTTTACAAACCACTCATCAGATGGCATATGGTATGTTGTGTACAGTTTTGGGCACCGTTTGAAAAGAAATAGATAGTAGAGCTAAAGTGAGTTTAAAGACAGGTAATTAATGTAATAAATAGAATAGGTAGACTACAGTATTCAGAATGTTTATCAAAATTGAGGTTATAAAATTTAGAAAAAAAATAGAGTAGGTGACCTAACCATGTATAAATATATCAAGGGTCAGGACAGAGATCTCTCTCACAATCTATTTATCCCAAGGACTGTAAGGGCGAAATTTACTAAGGGCGGATTTAGTCCGCCTGAAGTAAATTTCTGACCGCACGTGCGGTATTCCAATCGATTTGCGATCGCAATTGCGCTCGATTTGCGATCGCGCGATCGCAAATCAATCGGAATACCGCACGTGTGGTCAGAAATTTACTTCGGGCGATCGTTTTGCTCTTAGTAAATTTCGCCCTAAGAATAACAAAAGGGCATCCTCTCAGTTTCTGCACCACATGGAAGGGGAAAGGTGAGACTGTGGAATTATCTGCCTGAGTAATTTGTCTTAGTGACTTGGATGCCTTTTTCTGAGTGTAGGACTCTTGCAAGTGTAGTATGCTGGTACTTTCTTTGACCTGAAGAAGGAAGAATATCTCTCAAAGGCTTGTTTAACTGTTAGTCCATATAAAGTATCATATAATGCTACAGAACTCATCTTTCTTGCCTGCTGAATTGAAAGAGCAAAATACTGCTGTACAGCTGATGGTATGGGTCTGCTAAAAGAGGTTTTGTAAGGTTTATTGCAGAGCATTGGTTTGTGGAGAGAGGAAGTTGATTGCCTTATTATGCAGGGCAGCCATCTTAAGAGAGATTTAATTAACAAAAGAAAACTACTTAAATGGTCTGGAATTATTGTGGGCTGCTTGTGTATTTGTTAGCTCTGTAGACATAGCACAAAAAGAGAAAGACACAGAGCATGCATGCTGGTATCTGGGCTAGATTACAGAACAATATAAACTGACCTGTTACTGATTTTTACCCTAATACAGGGGTCTCAAACACACGGCCCAGGGGCTGTCATCTGGCCCACTAAGGCTGTCATCTGTGGCATGAAAGGCACCAAAGCTCCAGAGATATCCTCAGGACAGCATTGAGCAGGCTGAGGGGGTAGAATGCCTGCCAAACTTTCTTTACCTGTGTACAGCTCTTATGCATGCACTTACATGAGCACTGTGCACAGGTAAGGAAGTGGTGTTTGGTGGTGTGTATGGACCAATTACTCAGTTGAATTGATACCACTACTGTAATGTACACTCTGTGAATTAAAAAATGGATATTATCCATTTACAGATGAACTGTTAAAGGGAATGGAGGTCCTCTTGTTTCCACATTTTTTTTAAAACCTATTTTTTTTTAGATATTTCGGATTCATCTGTCTAGTTTAATTGTTTTAGTCTATTTCAAGTTGACAGAATGGCCATATTGTCGGGATAAATTCAAAGTTGCAGTCTTTGTGTCTCAACCAATAATAAATGATGTGGAAATGTAATGATCATTGGTAATGACTGTCATAGCCAGCCATATTACTTGCTGAGAGAGATCACTGACTGTTTACAGTATATTCTGCCTGATTCAAATCACAAGGAGGTTTGGCATGTGCTCTATGAAGGAATAAATAAAATCCAATCTAAAACCTGTTTTTTTCCATTGCTGGAGATTTTACTCATGCAAATTTTAAACTAGATCTATCTAAATTCCACCAGTATGTTCATTCTTATTTGGTATCAACACACTGAATATAGCATAAACAAATATAAGGTATGTACAGTATATAAAACTTTCTTTTTCTTTAAATTTGTCACTCCAATCACATTTCAATATTCTCAATTCTAGTATATAAATCTCAGAATGGCCATAACTGTCTTATTCTCTACTTACGGTTCTTATGTGGACTGGTATCATATATATGAATACATCTGTGTTGACCTGCTACATTGCCAAATACAAAGAGATTGTCAACAATTTAACAACTGTCATGGTAGGAGCAAATAAGAAGCCATGGATAAATACAGAAGTACATCTCCTCTTAAAGATTCATGATTCTGAGGATTCTCATGTCCTAAAGGTGTCAGGGACATGTAAATGGGGAGATGGAGTCCTTGGCAGGTTCGGGGTGACTGGTGCGAAGGAATGGGAACCAATAGTTAAAACAGTCACAAAACAAAATGCTCAGGTTGGAACAGGGCAAAAAAGAGTCAATAATCTTAGTGAGCAGTCCACAGAGGCTCTGATTAGAAACAACAGTTAGAATGCTGAGTACTGGGAGCTCAGGTACTGGTTCTGCAATCTGAACAAGTGTTTCTGTTATGAAGCACTGGAAGTTTGGAAAGGCAAGGGTTCATTGGTGCCATTGTTGGAGTCAGCCAGTGTGTTGGAGTCAGGGGTTTTGAAGTCAGTGTGGGGTCAAATGCTGATAACAGGAAGAGCTGGATGCCTCTGTGAGGAGGTGCCAGTTTAATTAAGCTGTCAGTCCTAAAAGCACTGACTTGGAACACACACCTG
This sequence comes from Pipa parva, assembly GCA_019650415.1. NCBI lineage: Eukaryota > Metazoa > Chordata > Amphibia > Anura > Pipidae > Pipa > Pipa parva. The sequence goes on from WMED01001259.1 coordinate 17,218, forward strand.
GAGGAGCAGAGGGAGAGAAGTACTGCAATCTTCTGGTGATTCACACAGATTGGCATTTGGAGGGAGGCAGGAGGAGGTGTACAGTGGAAACTGCAAGCTGGGAACTTGGGATCCAGAGGGGAGCTAGGAAAACTGGAACTCGGCTAGGCAGGATTCAGGTAGGAAAAGGGGCACAGACAACTAGGAACAGGGTCTGGGTGGAGCTCTTAGTATAAATGAGCAAGTAATGAGGGGGTAGAGCAAGTTTAAATAACCTTGTGGTCAGAGAAGTCAGGTTTAGAAGCTAACCCTGACAAAAGGCAGCTAAGGTTAATCTGCCTAAGGTCATTAGAAGGACTAAAAGCTCATAAAAAAACAGTTTCAATGATGCTAGGATTCTGTAAGATATTTTAACTATATCTGATTACATTGTCACCCGTAAGCTCACAGTAATGGCCCATCTCTTCAGGGTAAGATACAGGTGATCTTTATGTTTTAAAGCTTTTTTTAATGTGATTTTTAATGTATTGAGGTTCAATTAAAAAAGCTGGAGTCAATTTTAGTTGATTATATTCTCCTTCAGTTCTCCTCCCTTGAGGTGAGAGTATATTCATCTTAGGCTGCTGACCCTGGCAACATCAAAGGCAGAGTATACATGAAACTGCTTGATGATGCCCTTTAAGACATTTTTAATAGTTTTTTGAGACAGTCTGTTGTTCCAAGATGCTTTAAAGCTTCAGCTATAATTTTATACCAAAGAAGTCTACAGTGACACACTTTCCCATCCACTCTTTCCTTTCTTCATTTTAATGAAAAGAAATGTTGAGAGACTGGTAGTGACCTATTTGAAATACTGTATTTCTCCTGTTCTAGTGCTGGCTGTGGCTAGCCTTGTGTGTGTCCCTGTGTATGTTTTATACTCCTGGTTAGTAGTTTTGTCTCTTGCCCATTGCAATATGCTTTATTAAGTCTTCTATCTCTTTCACATATTGCCTTTTGTCAATGTGTGCTGCAGTTCCTTGAACTGTGATACTCTGCCTCATATCTCTTGTTAGTGCTTCTATTCTCTATCTCAGTCTCTATCCTTGTTTAAGATCTTGTTTCTTAGTCTCTGGCCTCTAGTCTCTGATTTCTTGTGTTTCAGTATCTCAGTGCCTCTGTGTTCTATTTTTCAGTATATGCCCCACTATAATATCTCTCAGCCTTGTGTCTCTAAAGTTCAGGTCACGATACTGATATGCTGCTCTGAAAAGTAACTACATCACAGTCCTCAGTGCTTACAGTAGGTCAGTCTCCTGTTCATCTCCTCCAGTGTTACAGTTCAGCTGTTCCGGTGCCCCCATAGTCTTCGCAGCTATGTTATAGCCAGCTGCCACCAGTGTGCAGTTGATCCATAGAATGATACCTAGGAGACTCCACACCATGACTTTGTGGGTAGTAGGGAACAAATGTTTGCTTTATAATTATTAAAATTATAGTTTTGTAGGAAAAAAGAACAAAAAGCCAAAGTAATTTTTCATTAAATAAGCTACAAATGAATGTACAACAAACCATCTTTTCCAATTTTATTAACTTACCAGGGCAGAGTTGCAACAACTCAAATATAATTTTATCAAATTGGCCAATTTCAGAATTGCTTGGGGGATTATACACTGTGCATAGAAAGTCTTGTGAAAGCAGCTCAATCTAGTATATACATGGATATAAAAGTACTCACATCTATGTAAAACTTCTCTGTGTGCTCAGCGAGTGCATAGATGTCCCAAGACAGAAGAATAATTTTAGTTGTCAGTTCAGTAGAATGGGTATACCCTACTCCCCAAGGTACAATTTCAAAAGATGATTACAGAGATGACTCTCCAATTTTTGACTATTTGGAATGGATTTTTTTTCTCTATACACTGAAATGCTCCTTCCCTAACACTAATGACTGTGATAGATATCCCAGTTCAACCTTTGACCTCAACTTTATTACTATAATGATTTTTGCATATATCTCAATTGTGACAATTATATTCTTTTTTGAAAAAAAATCTGTCTCTGATTTACATATAAAATTCTTGGTGACCAACATTTGAATAGTGATGTTACAATTCCCTATTTTCAGCCAATTTATGTTATAAAGGAGCACAAATATCAAGGGCCTTCATCTATTCTTGCTGACTGACTTCTCAAAGCAAGAAAGTAGATTATTGTCATTTTTCTGTAGAGACTACATAGAGCATATTTGTAAATATCACACTGGATAAACATGATAATTCTTTTTTTATTTATTAGACAGAGACTGTTCATTACAGACAAACAGAGGGATTATAAGTATGTCTTTACATCTGAGATTTGTCTTTGTTGTACTTTACAGTATACACCTGTAACTGCAGTTCTTTATTTTATTTTTAATACATGTCCAGACATACTGTAAATGTTTCTTTTTATAAATCTCTTTCACATTTTATCTTTTATTCCATTTTCAGTTTAAAGTTTTCTATAAATATTTACAATTAAAACGTAATCTATTAAGTGTTTCTATATATCAGCGGTTCTCAATCTGTGGGTCGCGACCCCAGCGGGGGTCACGAGGCCATCCCACTGGGGTCAAGAATCACGCCGACACCCAGAAGTACCCACAGGAACCCTTCTTATAAGGGTTCCTGCGGGGTGACGTCGGCCGTAAACGTCACCAAGTGACGCGCGACGTGATGACGTTTCGACCGAACGTCACCACGTGACGCACGTACGTGATGACATTTCGGCCGAATGTCACCACGTGACGCGCATACGTGATGACATTCGGCCAAAACGTCATCACGCGCGGCGCGGTGACGTCGGCGCGGTGACGTCAGAGGGGGTCGCGGTCTCAAAAAGGTTGAGAACCGCTGCTATATACCCTCTTTCCCCACATAAATCTATATTCCTTAATATTAGAGTCATCCATTTTTTTTTTCAGTTTTTCAGAAATATTTTATTCCATTATTGCTCTCTTCCTGAAAGTGAGAAAAAGGATTGGTATTTAGTTTCTAGAATTAACAGTGTCATCTAAAGGTCACTAAAGGAAGCATTTTATCCATTACCTTTGGAAAGCCATCAAATGATTTCAATTCTTCAGATGTCATACTAAAAATAACAAGTCATTTTATCTTACCAGCCAAATCTGCCATACTGCTCATATAATTTAAGTGTAAATCAATTCTATAGGGTATTTTATAAGCTACAAGCAATCTGATATCTATAACAAAAAGAAAGCAATCAATTTCAGTCCCAGAAAACTGTGCTTACATACTAATATTGCTATGTAAAAGAAATAATACTTGTTTTGTAACCATATAAAAATAACCTCATATGAGGTTGCTCCTTACTATTTGGTTTTAAGCTGCAAAATGAATTACTGTCAGGAAGTTCAGGGACACACAAGGGATTACTACAGGGAACCAGGTCATCACAAGAGGCACTATTGCATGCCCGGAGCCTGTTACGCCTCTGGAGGCACTGAAGAGTACAGGAAACTGGAACAAGTGCAGAGTGGGTACACCACTGGAGGCACTAGACTGTACTTAGGCAAAGTGCCGGTAAAACACACAGGAACATGTACATACACCTCTGGAAAGCTAAGATGTGCTAACGTAAAGGATTCTGAAGACTTGAAAACACATAGTGAACATAGTGGTAAGGGTGGATCCTTAAGACCACAGCAAGAATTGGCAATGGTTAACAGCGAGGCCCGGAGTCTAAAGAGGGCCAGGTTTTCACCCTGAAACCTCCACAAGAGGGTATGGCCTTTGCAGCAGGAACCTCCCAGGTCACGATCCTCAGAGTAATCCCCCACTGGTGGCAGCTGGATAGACTCACATAGAAACTTTAGCAGAGACTTGGAGCAGAAGAACTGTAACAGAGAAAGATCATAGCAGTAGAGCATAACCAGACAGTAACTCAGAACTTGAGGTGCAAGCTGTGAAGTGACTCAATAAAGAACTGCAACTTACAGGATCAAATGAAGTGTAGAGTAACTTAAAAACACTTGAAGATATCGGTAGACACAGGAACTGAAGAACTATAACTCATAGGATCAAATGAAGCATAAAGTACCTTTAAGAACAGAGTAGTGGAGCAAACACATAGCACAGTCAGTCAGAATTAGAACTGGAAACAGGCCTGAAGATATTCATTGAAGATATTCAGAAACACTGGACTGCAGAGCTGACACTCAGAAGGCTGAAGACATGCTGCTGAAAAAGCTGAAACAGAAACTTGACAACAGGACACTTAAACAGTTTCCAGAATGCCAAAGAGAAACACAGAAAACTTCCTCAGCAGGAGTCAGCGGCTCCAGATTGGTTGATCCAACCCAGGAGCACTGGAGAGAGCTGAGTCTCCTCAGAGCCTGCCAGCATTCAGCTGGCAGAGTCACGAGCAGTGCACTCATGCAAACACTGCTTTGGGACAATTACATTTCTAAGAAAATGCTAGAAAATTGTTATTTTTATGAATGTGCATGTGATTATTTTATTTTCATTATAAATCTTAAGTCACTACAATAGTTAAGATCATGTTTTTCACCACTTAATAAAACACATCTGAATTACTATTGTGGATCTGACCTAAAGAACTGTAACATGTCACTGGATAAGGAATAAACTGCATTTTCTAAGGGTGAATTTAAATTACCCTCCCGCAGTTAGAATCCAGTCTCCTCTGATTAGGTATGTACAGTATGTAGGTTTCTTTTATAAAGTACCATTAGTTTATACAGCCCTGAACAGATGCCCCAGCATCTGATATCAACAAGGTATTTCTTTCTTTTTTTGGTACATGGATGTATCAACAAACCCATCTCTCTTGCTGCCCCTTATCTTTGTAATTCTACACCCCTCTACCTCCATCAAGAACAATTCATCAGTATCTTCAAATCTAAAATAAAATCTTACCTGTTGTAGCACTAGCACTGGTTTTCATGTCAATATTTTAGCCTTAAGCAACTATTTATTCTATTTTGTATTTATTTTCCTATTTAATTGGCACCTATTGACTAATTAACTAACACTTTCTTACTGCACTTGTTACCCTCCTATCTGTTTATTTAAGTCTTCCTCCCATTTAGATTGTAAGCTGTAAGAAGGGACCTCCATCTTCTTGTTTCAATCATGGCCTGGAACTTAGAGTGATGTATTTTCTTGATTATATGCTTGTTATTTACTTCACTTGTTCTTTCTTAAGCACATTCCCCTTGTCTGTATTATAACTGTATTGTTGAATAGTACAGCACTGCATAACCTAGTGGCGCTTTACTGTATAAATAAAAATATACATACATACATACATATGTACATATTGCTCTACATATCCCATACCATCCATGCTCCAAACACCTATCCTACTACCTAACATCAAATATGTCTAAAAACAATAAACCACAGCTAAGATATTTCATGATAGTTGAAAGCATAGATTGCTAAAAATTTGCACTGCACAAATATTTACCATTATGTCTTATGAGAGTATGTGTATAGCTCACAGAAATGCATTCTACAGAAGCAAACATTCAAAAACTTGTTTATTTTATTTATATTGTGCAGTTTTATTCATTCTAACTGCCTTTGGACAAATTCAAGCAGTGGTCATGTTTTGCAATGTGCAACTTTTATACCTTTAGGTTTGAAGGATTGAGATGTACCTGTCTCAGGTTTTAAACATGGGAACTGTTAAAAAATATCATTAGTCCATTGCCATGGTATGTAGTGCACAAAAAAAATGCTACCAAAATAATTAAGGAGCACAATGAATTTGGGAACTTTAAACTAGTAGCAATCAGTTAATTTGCCATGAAAAATAAGAAGAGAATGAGAATGAGACTCACTTTGCTACAGTTTGGACTTCCACCAAATACTACATAAAGGGATACAATAATTTCAATGTAATTAAAACAGATTTTTATTGTTACTTTCTTATTGTGTCTATAATTCTTTAGATGCATTTTAAACTCTTTACTGCAGATGACACAAACATACATAATGCCCTGAATTAGAATATGTATGCGCATATTTATACATACATAGATGTATTTAAAGAGTTTGTTTTATTTCATTGTATTCCATTGCAAGAAAATTGTGATAACTACCAAGTACCTTTGTTGTGTCTCTGGAAAATCAATCCTGTTAACCCCTAAAACTCTAAGGTAAAAAAAAGCAATTTAATTATTGACCCCCAGTGTTAGTCAAAAAGGAGTCCTTAAAATCAGCAGTGACAGCTAATTCATTAAAATAGAGTAGCATTAGCTACATCGTGATATTTAACAGTGCTAATCATGTTTAGCATCTAATGTGGCAAAGGAATTGCACAAATTAAAATCTTGTAATAGTTTCAAACATGCTGTGGTTGTTGATCTTTCTAACTTCCTTGTTTGTATATATAATGTAAATACTGTTCATCTAAAAGAGAAAGGATACACTGATAAATGTGGTCAAATATTTGTATAAGAATTACACTATCTTCTTGCAGCTGGAAGGTTTTTAATAAATTATACTTAGAGTAATAATACTTTCACAAAGCCACAAATTATATGCATTAATATATTTCCAGTTATGAAACAAAGTCAATGACCTACCAACAATGTAATTTACTCACTCTATTTCTCATGGAATCAATGTGCTTGAAGTAGCAGTAATTCCCATACACATCCCCATAAAATTCCAACACAGATGTATGTTTATGTCAAGAAGGCTCGAGAATGCTGTCAAGGTTTAACCTCCAAGACATACTTGAAAATTCGAAACAAAGGGTTAAGTATACTGTCACAGGCCTCAGGAAACACACGTGGGGTTACCACGGGAACTCGATCCTCACTAGAGGCACTATAGTGAACCTATAGCCTGTTACACCTCTGGAAGCAATAAGGTGTACCAAACACAGAAAACGGGGATACTGGTGCAAGGTGGTACTCCTCTAGAGGCACTAAGGTGTACTGTAGCAAAGTGCAGGTAAACACACAGGAACATGGTGATACATCTCTGGAAGAGCTAAACTGTACAGACATACAGGAACATGAGACTTGTATACACAAAGTAAACATAGGAGTGAAGGTGGATCCTTTGTACCACAGTAGAAATTGGTGCTGGTTAACACTGAGAAGCAGAGTCTAAGGAAGGCCTGGTCTTCACCCTGAAAAATCCCACATCCTCCCAATTCATGGCCCTCAAGTTAACCCCCCACTGGTGGCAGCTAGATAAGGTATATTGTTACAAGAATAAATGTATTTAATGCTTTAGTTCTCGTTTAAAGTCAAGCAGAATGTCATCTCTTCAAAACAAATCTATCTGACCCATTTTCAGTGCAATTTTTCCTATTCTTAGTGCCCTAAGCTTCTGCACTTATCTTTAAGAAAAACCAAACAGAGCACATCCCTGTAAATTGCATTACCTTCATTTATTTGTTTACTGAACTTGTGTTTGAAATGAATTCCTTAACAATTATTAGCATTAAATTTAATGAAGATTACAGGGTAAATAGTGGTTTGGCATTTACCGAATAGTCTCTCAGTACATACCATGAAAACCCGAAGTTTTAGCAATAATATTTATCAGGTTTTCACACTGGCAGCTTTTTTTGCAACTCAGGAAATTGATGTTTTTACTTAGCTCTGATAGACAACAGTGACTGCAGCAGTTTTTTTTTATGAACAATGTGTAGAAACATTCATAGATAAAATCATTGGTGGATGGAAAATATACATAACAAATTGGATGATCGTAATAAAACACAATAAAGGACACATAGGGCGAAATTTATTAAACGTGGTATTTACCGCACGCTCGATATTTACCATCGCCTGATGGTAAATCCGCATGATTTACCATCGCCCGATGGTAAAATCCGCTCGATTTACCATCGCGTGATGGTAAACCCAATCGATTTACCACCGCGTGATCAGAAAACCGATCGATTTATCATCGCGCGATCGTAAATGTGATCGATTTACTATCGCGCGATTGGAATTGCGATCGGAATTTACTATCGAGCGAACGCTTCGCCGTTAATAAATTTCGCCCACAATGTAAAGAACCTTGAAAATTAAAGATATCAAAAAGGAAAAATACACTGTAAAGAGCTAACTGTTACAGAAATCTAAATGAACAAACAGGTATTTTACCTTTTCTTTTATCCAATGAATTATGTTTATTATAATAATAATTATCTGTAAGTTAAAGAGGAGAAGTTATAATGTAGAATCATAAAAAGCAACTCAAAGACCAATTTTCATTCATGTCCTTTATTGTGTTTTATTAAGATCAACATTTTTGTGGCTCAGATTTGTTATGTATATTTCTCATCCACCAATGATTTTATCTATGAATTTTTCTACACATTGTTCATTGAAAAAAAAAATTTTTTTTCTTACATGGACTTTAATCCAGGTTGGATGGACTGGTCCAGTGGACTGGACTGGACTGGACTGGACCAATCATATGGACTTTAATCCAGGTTGGATTTTCATCTTGCAAGAATACTACACATTTGATGATGTGGACTTTAATCTCTGAGCTGTGGTCACTCAATTATGATAATTACATGGGAGTTGCTTGTATCCCCACACCCTTTAAATATGTTTCACTTTTTCACATTTGTAACCTGTATGTACCCCCTAAAACGTTGTTCTGCTGTACACTAACACTGGTCAGTAAACTATTTTAGGTTACGTACCTCATGTTGTGTGTGTGCGACCTATATTTCTTTTTTATTTACCTGTTGGATCTTGATTGGGTTTTTGCCTGGCTCACTGGGGGTATTGCACCATATACACACCTTACTCCTGCTGTGCATTCAAATTTTTCTTTTTTCTTATCACATCTTTGGCTCTTTTTTGAATTGCACCCTGCTGGAATTTGGATATGTCCTTTAGCAAAATTTCTCAAACAACTGACCATCATGCTATTACTTTTGGTTTTGCAGAGGAGGAACGCCAAAAAATATTGGCAGAAGTACATACTGAAACCATTTTTTCTTCCACTAATACTTCCAGTATTTGTAAACAACTGGAATATCTTTCCAGGAAAGAAGCACTGCTTACCTTACATCTATCTACTTTAAGCGAATATTTAAAGGCAACATGTATTCCACGTAGTTTGCATATTCGTTTGGAACCAATACATTTGTAAAGAAAATCAAACTTTTTGTGAGAGATGGCATTCTATATTACATTGATTCAGTCTTGATTTGATAACCTTAACCATACAGACTCTACAACCTGAAATCCTACAGTTAAAAAAAGGACACTTGGAAATGACCTTTTTGTGTAACTGTCTAGACCTTATTTTACAGAAAAACTACTTTAAATTTGGTCAAACATTTGATTTACAATTACAAGGCACAAGTATGGGTGCCAACATGGCATCTAGGTATGCAAATATTTTTATGACCTTCAAAATAGTCAAATTCTATCTAATAATATATTCTGTGACCATATTTGTCTTATGGAAAAGATATGTGGATGATATTTTTATGTTGTGGACAGGTGATGAAATCACATTATGTAATTTCAAAAAAAATATCACAAGAACAATGTGATATTTCACTCAGTGAACTTGGAAAGACCGAGAGCAGTCTTTCCGAGTTTAATAAATTTTACCCTTTAAATCTCAAGTTAAATACTTGGCAACATTTGCAAACTCCAACACTTAATTTTTTAGTTTTCTTTAAATCTCTAACTGTACACCATAGTCTCTTGACATCTCTGATCCTATTTATTCTAGTTAGGGAAGCAGTTTACTACCTGTTGTATGCTGACTCTTAGCAATTCAGTAAATCATTTGTCATTATTACCATCCTCCTAGTAATCCAGTTCACCACTATGCAATGTAACTACAGCTAGGAAATGCAGCAAGACTCACAGTATAGAAGTGAGACCATTTAAATATCAGTCCAAAATGGCAATTCATCCAGGGGTAGTTACAAATGTATAGAGTTCAGATTTTTACTTAAATATACATAACCGCATATACTGTATCTCTTCATTGTTTTATGCCAAGGTCACACTAGCTGTTTTTCAGCTGAGCTGGAAAAATAGTATCCATTGTTTCTTGTAGGATAATCCAGATAGTCTATTTTGTTTTGCACCAAAGACAATAATGAGCCTAATTAAAAATAGCTAATCTATAAAACCACTAGTGTGACCCCGGCCTTAATTTTCATCCTTCATGAAACCTCCATAATTCCATAAAACTAATTTGTGACATTATCAATGAAAGTATTTAACAATTACTTCCGATCCTTGATGATATTTGTTATGTATGTAAAAATGTAAGTAGTGCCCGCTAAAAAAAAGATTTTTTTTCAGCCTTACCAATGACAAACTATCGGGCATAAAAATATCAGTTCTGTTAAAACCTGCAATTTAAAAAGGAAATGGTGTTTTGATAAAACTCCCCATATATTCCGTGATTCAGGATGGCATTTTCATTCCTTAAATGCATTAAAAGTGCAAACCTACTGAGTAGATGATTGGATGATAAAGCTTTGTGAAGACATCTTTGGCAGAGCTTTTCTGACATTTCTCAATTAATTAAAATTGACATTTTAATTTAATAGAAACATATGCAGAATAAATGCATAACAAACAAAAAAAGAAAAAAAAACACACACACACGCAGCAAACTGGATTTATGCCAATGGTTTAGGTTTAACCTTTTGCTGTTTTCTTGGCAAATAAATACAAAAGAATTAACTATTTTTTATGATTTCATCTGCCGTCTGACTTTGTTCCTTCTAAGAGAAAAAAATCAAGTAGGAATGTTATTAAAATAGTGCTTGACTCAGTTTTAGCATTTATTCCATACGGTTGAATTTGTTTGACAGCCTGAAATGATAAGAAAATAGCACTAACACCCTATAATCATCTGCTTGGGACACTTGTTAATGACTATTACCAAATACTCCCACTCACCTACACCCAAGAAATTAAAATACCAATTAATCCCCAAACACAGCAGTCAATGATCTTTTCAATCCACCTCACTTTGAAAAGAGGGAAAAACCATAAACATGCTCATGTGCAACATATATGAGGGCAATGAAAATAAAATACTGATGGGGATTTTCTATAAGCCACCAAACATAACAAAATATACACAAATTGGGTGAAATTTATTACAGTCGTAAATTTTCGTTCGATCGAATTTTGAAATTTCGATTGAAATTTTTCGATCGATCGATCACTTTGCCTTTAATAAATTTCACCCATTTATGATATCTAGCGCCATCCAATTCCTCTCGTTTGTTAGTTCACAGATGACAATTAT
>WMED01001260.1:0-28470 GCA_019650415.1 Pipa parva
GAAAGACCCAGAGTGGTCTTTCCCCAGTTTAATAAATTTCGCCCTAGAATATTGAGTATATCCTAGAATCTCATGAATATAACTGAGAACTGTCTCTAAGTACAGTACACAGAATTGTAGTTTTGGGATTATTGCAAATGGATGACATTTGAATACAAAAACTATTTGAAGGTTTACCTTTTGATTTTTATCTTAAAAACTAATATAAACACTGCTGGGAAATTGCCACAAAACACTAAAAAATGGTTGCTCTTTAAATGGCCATTCTTTACATTTGTTTCAGGTATAGCTTACTGGAAGCATAAAATAAAATTGCAATTATTATTTTAAGTAAAATAAAGATATGCAATTTAATAAATCAGATGGAGTGAAAATTGAATCGTGGCTCAGGTACTTCATATCTACGGTATGGCAGACTAACAATGTACTATTTATGCTAAATATATCTTTAAAATGTATTTCAGCTTCTCCTGACACCTGCCATATGACTTGCTCATTTGACAGCAACTTTTGCAATTGGCAACAATCAAAATCAGATAACTTGGACTGGATACGGTGGAAAGGACCAACACCCTCTGATTTAACAGGACCATCATCTGACCATACGACTGGAGGTATTGTTTACATTACCGTGTGTTCAGATATCTCAAGGAACTTTCTTCTTTGGTAAACCAAAATGTTACTGATCGGTTATGGTGTGACAAGGAGTGTTGACTGAAGCTTTCTAGTATTTGCTGACTAAACCCACCCAGTCTCTTGTTTTTTTATACATTTATTCCTGGCTAAAAAAAAAAGTGTCTTTCAATGTACTGATCAGTGTTTTTGGGGTTATTAAGCTTTCTGTTCTGTATATTCTTTTCTAAAAATAAATAATACAATTTTATGTAATAATTTGTTTATTACTGATTTTCAGATCACGTCCTATCCTTTATACTTTTCAACTACTGTCTATTTGCTGGGTTAAAAGACACTATTAATCTGAGGGCACTTTAAATGATAAAGGGAAGTAGCACAGTTAAAATATTTAAATATATACAACCTACAGACAATGTGCACAGTTGAAGCTATACAACATTTTTCTAATTATTTCAATAATAAAACAGTTAAAAGTAGTCAAGACTCAAAATTAATTTTTCCTTGCCTTAACCATAATCTACGTGCTAATCTAATGCTGCCTATTACGAATGATGTGAACATTAGTTCACATTATTACTCAGATTATGGTCTCAAATCATATGGTCTCAGATGCCACCAAAATGTAATATGTAAATTGGAAGAAAAAGAAAAATTCTACAGTGGTCTAGAAAACAAGTGCAGTTTAGTTTTGCTGTAATACTCTCTCTCCCTATTTATAAACAGCGTAAACATAAAGATTATAGCAAACAAAAGTCATTTGAAATGCTGAATACAGATATATTACAACCATGTTTATTTCATTAGGAACTATGTTTAAGCTTTTGTTAAATGAGGTGCTATTTAGGGTAATTAAGATACACATTTTTATAAGATTAATTAAAAGCTAACTGGTTAGATGAGGATGACCATAATCTGAAAGGATGGTGGGAAAATCTACATTTATTTAATGACCAGATAAAATATATCCTTCCATGTTTTCGGATACTCCTGCAATTATTTTGTTCACTGAAGTATTCTTAGCAACTGGACCAGTAAGCAGATTCTATTCACTGTGTTTCCTAAACCGGTGTCAGAATTAGAAAACATCTGCTAAAATTCCCATCTTTCTTCGGGCTCTAAAATGTTCATTTTTTTTTTCTCCTCTCCAAGATGGCTTCTATCTTTACATTGATGGACGTAATACAGATTGGGATGACAAAGCATTGCTAGAGAGTCCTGATTGTAATATTACTGGAAAACACTGCTTCCGCTTTTGGTACCACATGTATGGAGCTTCTGTAGACACAGAGCTGAACGTTTATGTTCTTACAAATCTTGGTTTAGAACTAGTCAGTAGTTTATATGGCGATAAAGGGGATGCCTGGCATCTAGAGGAAATCCTCTTGCTTAACGATGAAAAAATTAAGGTGAGTTGTTTTATATTTAATATCTATTCTAAGTCAACACATGTCAAATATTTCTGCCTTTTTTCTGTGAAGCTTTTCCTGTGAAACTCATGATGATGACGTTCTGATGAATGTGATGACCACATTAGATGTTATGGTTAAAAAAGGAAAGAAAAAAAAGAACTGATTTTCTAATTTGTCACATGTGTCCTCTTTGCCTCGGCAGATCATTATTGAAGGCGTACCTAGAGAAGAAACAAGAGTAGTTGATATTGCGATAGATGACATTTCTCTTGTCAAGGGCTACTGCACCGGTAAATGAAATAACAAGAAAACATATATTGGCGTACTGTAATTACTTTAAAGTCAGTACTGATAAACCACATTCACTAGTGAATGCTGCGTTGGATGCTTAGTAAATCATTTTCACAAATTTTTTTCCATCAGTTTTTTTTGTTTGGTTCTGTCTCAACTAATAATTTATTCCCTTATGTATTTCAATTGATACTACTTTTAGTTTGACAGATACTGATTGGGGCTGCTTAGTTACTGATTGAAGCTGTTTACTACATTCCATTCACAAAAGTTTAAAAAAAGAATAAGGGTTGTTCCATAAAACAAAGCAGATTATTGGCTTCAATGAATATCAGATGTGAGCTACTTTGATGTGAGTGTACCACAATCTGAATTACTCTGGACCAAAGTGATAAGTGCAGAAACTTTGTTCTGAATGTACAAGTTGGACCATAAGTCCAGTGCGGTGGCTCAGCAGTTAGAACTGCTTCCTTGCAGTGCTGAGGTCCTGGGTTCAATTCCACACTGGAGTTCATCTGCATGGACTTTGTATGCAGTTTGCATGGGTTTCCTCCAAGCACTCCGGTTTCCTCCCACAAAAAACATACATCTGTCTATGTGAAACTAGATTGTAAGCTCCATGGGGCAGGGACTGAAGTGAATGATGAATCTCTGTAAAGCGCTGCATAAAATAGTAGTGCTATATAAATAAAAAGTGACACACTGTGGGCAGAGTGACTCACATATATCTTCCATTGACAAAGTTGGTATCCTATGTATCGATGGCAACCTGCATCAGATTTTGATTAGGTGTAAAATTTTGTAAAGGATCAATTGCGTTCATTGGGAATACATTGATAGTTGAAGAAACACAGAAGAAAATATTTAATATGACAGCAACTAAATAAATTTATGAAAACTTATTCATTTGGCTTCCAACCATAACTTGATTGAATTTTGCATGCAATGACAGTTACCTGCTAAATTACAAAATTCTCTTAGTCTCTCTGACTAATTCATTTCCATTTGACTATTTAGATGCTGTAGCAGGCATCACATTTGTTTGAGAACCACCTTGTAGAAGCTTACAGCATCAGGGGTGTTGATCTATTTAGTTATTCAAAATTGACTTAGATTTATAAATAATAAAAAAAGATTTATTAATAATCCCAGCAAAATAACAAGTATCTCTTCTCTTAATAGCACCATCAACTGCACCAACAAAAACAACAGGTAAATATCATGTCTTAAAGTTGAAGTAATTTTGAATTCAGATGTGTTATCCAGAGCATGTTGGCATGGTCTGTGCTTCTCTCATCCTGTAATACCTGTGAGAACTTGGAGTTCTGAGTAAGAGGTAGTAAATTCAAGAATTACTGTGGACACAGCAAGGTACCAAATAGTGCCCAGAAAACTATAGTGAATTATCCATATAAAAATAAGGCAATGACCCTTAGATAATGACCTCCCAATGCTTGCGCTTCCAAAACCTATGCATTTATTGGGGAAGAAGCAGAATCTAGGAGAGGTTACAATGTAGATCATTTGATTATTTTATTGTTTTACCAAGATTTGATCAAAAAATAATAGTAGGAACATAGGATTAAGAAAGATAATTTTAAAATTACAATTGGAGATAAAAAATGACAACTAGGATACAGGTGTGTCTTAAAAATGAGAGTTTAATTTGTAATATGCTATATTTATATATATTTATATATATTTAATATTTTATATTATTAGAAGTGGAAATAGTCAGAGATGGACACATACATATTAATTAGTTTAGAGTAAGTGCTGAAATATTCAGACAAATTTCAAGTCTTAGGTAAAAGGCGAGAGAGTTAAAGGGTCTTTTTTGTTTTTATTAATAAATCTAAAATAATCCAAGCTTTTAAATTTCCAGGTACCACAATCAGCACTTCTTTAGGGACTACAATAGTTAACACCCCAGAAGAGACACCTTCCTATACTACTAAAACAACTCCCATGCCTGGAACAGGAAATACTTCTGGACCTGTAGATGGAAGCACTCCAGAACTTTCTACTTCAGTCTCTCAAAATGGCACAGTGACTTACACAACTCCAGACCATGTCACTGATATAACTAGAAGCCCTGTAACTGGAACAACCATAGGGCATTTAACTGACACCACTTCAGGCCCTGTAACACAATCAACTCCTGGCCCCGTATCTGACACAACATTAAGTCACGTTACTGACACCACTTCAGGCCCTGTAACACAATCAACTCCTGGCCCCGTATCTGCCACAACATTAAGTCACATTACTGACACCACTTCAGGCCCTGTAACACAATCAACTCCTAGCCCTGTATCTGACACAACATTAAGTCATGTTACTGATACCACTTCAGGCCCTGTAACACAATCAACTCCTGGCCCCGTATCTGACACAACAATAAGTCACGTTACTGACTTCTCTTCAGGCCCTGTTTCAAAATCAACTCCTGGCCCCATATCTGACACAACATTAAGTCACGTTACTGACTTCACTTCAGGCCCTGTTTCAAAATCAACTCCTGGCCCCGTATCTGACACAACAGTAAGTCAGGTTACTGACACCACTTCAGAACCTGACACATCACCAAGCCCAGTAACTGACAAAACTACGGCCTCTGTAACTGGGATCACCCAACACACTGTTTCTGTTACAACCCCAGACAGCATAACTAACATTACTGCCACAAGCTCTGGGACAAATGGAAACACTTCTGATATTGGAAGTGCAACTACACCTGATCCAGCTCACTCAACAACTTCTACAATATCACATCCTGTAACACATACCACAGTTCCAAGTACTTCAGGTAAGCAAATGCGCATTTTTCTCATGTAATGTTATGAGAATAAACTCGTGCAAGGCATCATGGTATGCAGTGCATCACTACAGTATAACATTATACAAATTGTAGATAAAACCTTTAGAAATGTTACACTCTATAATGATATAAGCACATAAAATGACTTTTAATATGGTTATTTCCCTAGGGACATAACTGTGTTTTTTTAATTCCAGTGTTTTACAGGAACCATAAATGTAATTGTAAAGTGATATTAATGAATGTGCCTTATCATTCCCACATTCATAATCTGCAAATAAAAATACAGAAAGTGACCACAAATAAAGCTTTTAGACCAGGGGTCGGTAAAGTGCGGCTCTTTAGCCTTCTTGTTGTGGCTCAGAGTGCATCTCTCAAGCCCTGCCCATGACCTCCAATGCCTATTCTGATTGGCCGTCGACAGGTCATGTGATCGGGAGAGTGCGGTCCTTCCCCTTTGCTGCTCGAAAAAGAGATTGTTGCCGCTGGAGGAGGGAGTGAAATGGCTCCCTCCTCTTGTAAATTTTCCGACCCCTGTTTTATACATTCAAATGTTCTTGCATTTTCTAATTTAACACAAGGTAATTGTACATGTTTAAATGAAATGTATTGTTATTTTGTCAGATTCCACTGGGTGGTCCACCCCTGCAATATCCACCACAAAGGGTCCAACTGTACAGCCACCTGACTCAGGTATGTTAAAATATTATCTTGTCGTTGATGTCAATGCATAAAGTTTAAGGGGGTAATTCAGGAAAGAGCGAAGTTAGCTTGCGATGCTTCTCATCACTTTGCCGAGACGGGTACACGCTCCCTGATCTCCTGCACTCGGAGATCAGTGAACGCTTTAAAGGTACTTCGGCTTGGCTCGGCGACTCGAGTGGTCGTGAGGTGAGCCGAAGTACCTGTAAAGCGTTGGCTGATCGCTGCTTGCTGGAGACCAGGGAGCGTGTACCCGTCTCAGTGAACTGATGAGAAGCATCGCAAGCTAACTTCGCTCTTTCCTGAATTACCCCCTTAATTTGCACATGTGATAGACATAAACTATGATTGTATATGGGCTCATAAGCTAAGCCTTGGATCATGATTTCATATTTTTTCCATAGATATTAGTGATTATATAATCAAAAGCCAATGGTAAAAGTGATTTCTTGTGAATTAAAAAAAAATATTTGAAGTGAAGTAAAAAAATAAAGCTCATTTGGTTTAATTAATTTTATTGATTAAATAATCAATAAGATCTTAGTTTATAGAAATACACTGAAGTCCTTCATAGTGTTAAGCACATTTCTCCTGATCTCTTTACTCTCAAGTTTCTGTGAAATACAATGAGACCCCGGTTTTTCATGCATTTCCATATCTCATAGAATTGCTCCTTTTTTTTTTTTAATTAAAGGTTCATGTGAGGTGTCAGGAGACCCTCATTATTACACCTTTGATAAACAAGTCCATCATTTCATGGGGAACTGCACCTACACATTATCTAAGCTGTGCACATCTGATGGAAACCTGACAAATTTTAATGTAGAAGCAGCAAATGAACATAGAGGAGGCAACACTCGCATATCCTATGTGAAGTATGTGACTGTGGATGTGCATGGATACAGGATCACTCTGGAAAAGAATCATCAAGTTAAGGTTAGATATCTTTAGTTCTTCTTCATAATAACTTTACTTTAACCTATATCCTAATCACAGGCAATAAAGTGAAGGACAAAGGTCTACAACAATTTTCAAAGATTTCTATTGGTTCTTAAATTTTCAATAGCATTCAATTGCGTGCAAGCCAATAAAAAAAGTGCTGAGGCTGAGATGATAGGGTGAAATACACTTTAATAAATACTGGCATGTGGGGGGCATATGTAATGGAATAAAGGGAGATCATCATATATATCAAGAACTGGAAGAAACAAACAGACAGAATAGCTAGCATGTAAACTATACAAATGTGCTTGAGAATATAGAGCCATACTAGCAATCCAGGAAACAATGTCATCAAATGCACTATGGGTAATTTATCAGGAAGGTTCCAATATTATCATAAAACAGATATTTGTTGCCAGGAGTGTTGCAAGCTTCTACAGAGGCTGCAGCAGAGACCCACAAGAAGAACTATTCATTTACTATTAGATGAGCCAGCTAAGTGTGCTGTATCCAAAGGTACACTGTTTTATTATCTCTATATTATGTAAATACAGTAGGCTACTGGCAGAAAAAGTATATTACATTTTGAAAAATCAGAAATACTCAGGACACTTCTGTGGATTCGATCATGGCTAAGAAAAGGAAATCCCGGTCTTTTCAGCCTGATTTCTTTGTGCTTGAAGTTCCAAAAATACTAAAACTAATACTATGACCACTTAAAACGGAGACAGGAACTAGGCATAACAATAAAGACAGAGGCTTGCCATAGCCCTGTACTTATCCTTCATATTAACAGCTTATTACTGTAGTTAAGTGAAGGTCAAAAGTGTAATCTATATACATAACACTTTGTAGAGCATAGATTAAGTGAACAGCACATATTCTACTAAAATGGCAGTTTAGTCTTCATTTAAATTATGCGGTAATTGAATATCAATTCCTGAAAACCTTTAATACTTAGATTCTGTTCTGTAAGTCTATTTGTTTAATGAATGTACCAGTACCAGTATAGTGGTTTTAGATATTAAGGCAAATAGGGTAATTTATTTTGTTCAAGGTGCAGTATCCTGCAAGAAATTAATCAATGAAACATAGAAATCGTCATAAGTATTTCGTCATTACGCCTACGGTGTATAATCCAAATGACTAAAGTAGTAGAGAAATAGTAATTTACAAACATTATATCAACTAAATATTGATGCTACCAGACAAGACTGTTACACACTCCTATTACCTGCAGTTAGTTCCTGCAGTACTTATGGATTCCAGATGTTACACAGTGGCATATTAGTTATTCTATATACCTATATTAAGTTTTGTATGCTTATATATGTTCAATATTCTCCCCCCAAAGTGTTACACATAGTGCATTTATATTAAAAGTGTGTTTATATTATAGGTGAACGGACAGTCAGTTAAGTTACCCGTTAATTTGGCACCAGATGTAAACATCTTCCTTAGTGGAATTAACGTGGTAGTAACAACAGTGTTTGGCCTTGAAGTCACCTTTGATGGGAATCATAAAGTGAGAGTGATTCTTCCAGGGGATTACTGGACTAAAGTGTGTGGCCTTTGTGGCAATTTCAATGGAAATCCTGCTGATGACTTTATAAATCCAGATGGCAATCTAGAGCCAGATTCCACTAGCCTCGGTAACAGCTGGCAGACTGATAATGATACAAGGTACGTACATTTTTATGAAGCTGGATATGCTATCCTGTCCACTAACATTACCAATTTTTAAGATAAAATGTGGTAGATGCAGAAATATTGAACTTCCATGGATAACAATATTAAAAATAACATGACATATTAACAATTTCATGATTTATATTACAGCTGTACCCCAGGAATCAATAAACCAAATTGCACAGAAGAAGAAAAAAATACTATTACCAGCAACAGTTTCTGTGGTATAATCACTGACAAAAATGGCCCATTTAAAGATTGCCATGCTGTCATTGATCCAACAGTCTACTTTGATAATTGTGTGTATGACTTGTGTGAACTTAAGTTGGATCCTGGCTCCTTATGTGAAAGTCTTCAGTCTTATGCTGAATCCTGCCAGTCCCATGGTGTCCTAATACAGCCGTGGAGAAATGACACCTTCTGTCGTGAGTACATCATATTTATTTCTTAAGTATTATTATTATGGGTATAAGAGTAAAATCCTTCAATAGTATAGCCACTTTCTAGTTTGTAATTCTATATTTTCAATAAAATATTTTAATTTTATTTACAGCTGCTAAATGTCCACCAAACAGTCATTATGAACACTGTGGCACAGGCTGTCCATCAACATGTGTCAATCCAGGATCATCATCCAACTGCAGTCGTCCATGCACTGAAGGATGTTTCTGTAACGAAGGATATATTCTTTATGACAATAAATGTGTCCCAAAAGACCAATGTGGATGTTGGGAAGATGATAAATATTATCCAGTTGGGTCTGAATTCTGGTCTGATGATACATGCTCATCAAAATGTACATGTCCATCAGAAGGCAGTGGCATAGTATGCAGTAATGCATCATGTCCAGATAACCAATATTGTGGAATATCAAATGGAGTTCCAGGCTGTTATTTTTACACATTTGGTATCTGCAGAGTCCACAATGACCCTCACTATGACACCTTTGATAGACTAAACCATAATTTCATGGGCTTGTGCACCTACACACTTGCCAAACTCTGTAACAGTTCATCTTCTCTTCCATACTTCAATGTTGAAGCAAAGAATGCACATAGGGGAGAACCATCAGTGTCCTTTGTGGAATGGGTCATTGTAGAAGTTTATGGTCAAAGGATAGAAATTGTGAGAAATGAGCAAAATAGAGTAAAGGTAAGAAATGACTTCTTCTTGTTAGCTATAAAGTTTAATAATAAAAAAAATACATATTGAACTAAGTGGTTTTTTTTTATTTGCATAAACAGGTCAACAAGATCTGGACTACCCTTCCTGTCAGCCTAATGAAGGGATCAGTGACAATAAGCTGGACTGGAAAATATGTAAGCTTAGTCACTGATTTCAGACTTACAGTTTCCTACGATACTGATACTTCAGTAGAGGTGAAGGTCCCCAGTACATATTCCAAACTAACATGTGGAATTTGTGGTAACTTTAACAACCGCAAATCTGATGATTACATGATGCCAAATGGAAGTCAAGCACAAGATTCAGAAGAACTGGGACACAGCTGGATAGTAGATGATGGTGATCCACTATGTCCCACAAAACCCCCAACTCCAAATTCTTGTACACCTGAAAAAGAGGAGCTTTATAAAAGTGATGCATTCTGTGGTCTTCTCACAAGTAAAGATGGTCCTTTCCACATCTGTAATTCTGTAGTCAGTCCACAAGGTTTCTTTGAGAGTTGTCTCTTTGATCTTTGCTATCTAGATGGAGACAAAGATATTCTGTGCAGTTTATTATCAGCTTATGCTGATGCTTGTCAAAGGGAAGGTCTGTCTCTTGACTGGAGAAACATCAGTCACTGTGGTATGTACATATTTAACCACTTACACTTCACTAAAAAGTCTTATCTAACAACACCTTTTAGTTCATGAACACTACTAGTTTTTAAATATCAATAAATTGTTTTATCTATTGATACTGTTTTAAGATTTCATGCTGAAGTTCTTTTTGCAATTTTTATGTTATCATAATGTTTTTAGTATCTCTAATCTACAGCTCGTTGTAACTCTATTTACAATTTATATTTTGCAAGAAATTAAATTATTATAAAATGGGGGGGGGGGATATTTCTAAAAAGTAAAAAAAAGTCACCTCCAAAAAGTCGCATAGATCAAGCAACGCGGATAAAATTTGATGGTGAAAAGTCGCATAAATAGTCTCAAAGTGTCAAATACATCTGAAAACCAGTGGAAAGGTCAAAATGACCTTTATAAATTTCCCCATTTAGTGTTTCTATATATATATATATATATATACAAATATATATGTATATATATATATATACAATACAATATACAAATATATGTATATTTAATACTGTAACACCAAAAAGTAAACATTTCTTATTTTTGAATTGGGGTCAATGCAGCAGAGACCATTTTAAATGATTGGCACTGTTTTTATCACTCATACATAAACAGCCAAAGTCCTGACTTTTTTATAGGTATATCTTAACTTATCAAATGATGATACCAGACAACCTTAATCTGTTATATGAAAAAGATGCCCACCCGTGTACACAATGGGGCTTTAGATAATATGTATATATGCCATTTAAAATATACACATACTGTATATATAACACTTTCCAGAACTGGGATCCCACTTTTTTTTGTTCAGATCAATAAAATGACTGTGCATTTTTTATTATCTTGATGCTGCTTTTCCTTTTAAGATAATAATCTTGTCTCTATATAATAAAATTATACAGGCACACATTTAATAGTTGCATATCCATGATAAAACAAATATTTTTATTTTAGCACCCAAATGCCCAGAAAATAGCCACTACAATTCATGCATGAGTGCCTGCCCTGCCACATGCCTTGAGCCTAATCTTGCAGATAACTGCAGTCTGCCATGCACAGAAGGGTGTGAATGCGATGATGGATACATCATAAGTGGAGGAACATGTGTCCCCGAGTCTCATTGTGGATGTTGGTATAATGGTGCATACTATAGTGTAAGTAAAAAATATTAAATCTGCCATTTCTTTTCAGTTAATAAACAGATATCAAACAAATAATAGATACATTGATATGAAATGCCTTTTGCTTACAGGAAGGACAAACATTTGTAGAAGGCAACTGTGAGAATATTTGCACATGTCAAGGCAATAATACCACGGTTTGTCATCCAATGTCATGTACCAAAGATGAAATATGCAAAATTCAAAATGGATTGCTGGGCTGCTACCCACCAAGCACAGCAGTTTGTCATATATATGGAGATCCTCATTATAACACCTTTGATGGGTCACTGCACCATTTCCAGGGTTCCTGTAATTACACAGTGACTGAGACCTGTGTAAACACATCAAATAACTTTATTGTGACAACAAGAAATGAACATAGAGGAAACCCAAGCTGGACGGCCCTAAATTCTGTGGCCCTCACTGTAGATGGAGTACACATATTCTTGGGAAAGAACAACTTTGTTTATGTAAGTAATGTTTGAAATAAATGTTTTCCTTTATCAATAATATTTGACGCCATTCTGATTACTGTATGTTGTGTTTCAATGGTAGACAGTCAGCAGTGATATTTTTATGTAAATGGCAACCGATCGCAATAAGCTGTTATGCTTTATTTTATTTCAGGTTAACAATGTTTCAGTTACACCCCCTGCTTTTTCCCATGGCATAAACATCACAAAGAATGGACAGTATGTTTCAGTTACCACACAATTTGGTGTTGAGCTTCAGTTTAATGGTGACCATGAGCTCTTTGTTAAAGTAAAGGAAAACTACAAAGGGACTTTATGTGGACTGTGTGGTACCTACAATGAAAACCGTAATGACGATTTCACGATACCCAATGGCACCGTTGTATCAGATGTCAATGAATTTGGAAACAGCTGGAGAGTCCCTGATAATGACTGGATGTGAGTATTTTATTGATCATATACAAATGATAACTAAAGCAGGGAGATCTGGATATACAAAAGTAAAATAAGTGCAACATATTTCAAAAGTGGCTTGTGTGTTTGTGTCTTCTTCAGTGTTTCTGGCACGTGATTCATACTTTTAGTTTTTCATAAAAGTTTTAATATTATTTTTAGTCAGTTAGTTTTGGCTATTATTTTTTGTATATAAAGAACTTGCATTTTTCTTTGTAGATGTGAATCTACTCCTCCTATTCCTCCATCATGCCCACCCACTATGCAACAAGAGGCTGTCAAAAAATGCTGGATCCTCAGACAGGTTGATGGTCCATTTAAACCATGTCATATGCACATCCGCCCATACGAATACTTTGAAAGTTGTGTCTTTGACCAGTGTGTCACAGGAGGAAGTGATGAACTGCTTTGCAATGTTTTATCCTCTTATGCAGCAGCCTGTGAATCTATAGGGGTCTCTCTTGACTGGAAGAATAATACTGTTTGTGGTAAGAATTGGTTTTAATTGTTTCTTTTGTTTTTTGTTTCAGCACACTATAAGTCAAAACTAATTTTTGTGTATCCCTTGTTCAACAGATCCCAATGCAACACCTGCACCCACTTCTGCAACTACAACAACAGAAATTATATGTGAGTATATCAGCTGTATTGTATTCATTGAAATCGCCCCAAATAATATAATTTTGAACTGTGTCCTAGTACAAGCAAAGGAAAGGCTTGAACTGCTTACCAATTATTTAGAAATAGCATGCATTACCTATTTTACATTTATGCTGGAAATCTATTTGTGTTATCTATGTATAAAGGCAAACGTGACTATCTATGCTTCAACTGATCGCCATCAGCCTAAACCATATTTAATCTGAATAAAACCATTAAACACTGGCTCATATACGAAAAAACAAATTCTATTTAACTCTTAGCCAAAAACTTCCACATTTTTGAAGTAGGGGAGATTGGCCACAGATATAATATACTAAAGTCCTAGGCAAAGGGGAGCCATAAGCCATATTGTAAATAAGTTGCTTAAACAACAAATTAATCTGTACCTGTATTAAAGTCACCAGTACGAGACTGTATGCTGTACACAGGGTTTCATTATTTTCAAACAATTACTATACTCACTGCCTTTAAGAAATAACAATACCAATAGTCAAAAAGTCATCAATTAACCAAATGATAACACCTCCTTCAACATACTGGCCCACTGTGTCTAGAACTGTCCGCCAAACATCTCACCAAGCATTGCTGTGACCATACGAATTCGTAAATCTAAAAATATTTGGGGGGGGGCGGTGCAACATGTCATGATGTCACTATCATGCGGCGTCATGTAAATGTGTGAGATTCTTAGAGAATTATGTAATGCACCTGCATGTAAACAGTGGAACTGACTCATTTGGACTGACAGAGACAAACAAAACTCAGTCTTCAAGAAGTCTTACAGCCATTTTTAGTATATTGGTAAAACCGATTGGAACTTTTGAAGCTGCAGATATACTTTTGGTTATTAAAAGATAGAAAAATATCTATTTCCTGTTTTGTTTTCATTTAGCCCATGCAACCTGCAGTGCCTCTGGAGACCCACACTACAACACTTTTGATGGGGCAGTTCATCATTACATGGGAAATTGTAGCTACACTCTGACCAAACTCTGCAATGCATCTGTGTCTGGACTTCCAGATTTCCATGTTTATACCACCAATGAGCACAGAGATTCCAACACTATGGTATCCTACGTTCAGTCAGTGCATATAGAGGTTTACAATGATGAATTCACACTGCTAAAAAACAAAAGACTAAATGTAAGTAACATTCTGACATTCTTTTTCAATTTACTTGTGGTATTGAAATAAAATATAGCTGTTAAGGGAATGTGTAATTTGTGTAGTCTGCTTGTATGTTTGTTATTTTATCTGAAATATTATAGGCTGGATAATATAATATACTCCTTAGTCTAACCTGCATAGTTATAAACAGTTGACCAGATAATGTAGCAAAATAAATACAGATCCAGAAATCTCAAAGTAACTACTTATTATTTTTAATATTTCTTGGAAATTCAAGAAATTGCAGTTCAAATGCAGCTGGTAGACTAGACTATGATTAGGCTTGTTTCTATGAAATTTGTCTGAATGCTGGCCCTATCCTGCTCCCCGCCATTTTGTTTGCATTTCTGCGTTCCATTGGCTGCTTTGAATGTGATGATTAAAGGTGATGTTTTTGCTGCACCTGCTTTACAATTTGTGGCAGCTGGTATCTATAATAGTAGTAATAATAGTATCTATAATAATGAATGGCATAAATTAGCTATCTCATTGATTTAACCTTGTATATTAAAGATAGACATATTTCTAAAATTAGGTTTTGTGCATATCTATGTTCTCACCAATGTCAAAGTTACTGAAATTCAAGATGACTTGAAACTAAAAAGAAATATGTTTCTAAAAACTGGAATCTTGGACCTATTACAGGTTAATGGAAAAAGAACAAGTCCTCCTGTGGCAGTAAAGGGCAAATTTAATGCTTACATAAGTGGCAATTATTTAATTTATGAAACAGACTTTGGACTGGTAGTTAGGTTTGATGGAAATCATTATGTTGATGTTACGCTGCCATCATACTACAAGGGTCATCTCTGTGGATTATGTGGTGAGTCAAATTTGTTCTCTCTTTCCATTATATATTCTTTTATCTTTATAAACAAAATATTTCCTACTGCACATTACAACGTGCAGTTGTAATAAGGAAAGCTTATATGTTTTTTTCTTATAGGCAACTACAACGGAATATCTGCAGATGACATGATTAAAAAAGATGGAAGTGTGGCCATGGATTCCAAAGATCTAGGAGACAACTGGATAGTCTCATCTGACGAGACACTGTAAGTAAACCTGATTTATGTCGATATGATGTATTTTCATTACCGAGACTTATAGAACTAATTACCATTGTAAGAAAAGGGTTTGTAAAATACACACGAGCTTGTTAGAACCTCTATTATCTCAAATAACCTTTCACAATGTATTTGCTCCCTAGTTGCAATAGTCAAGACCCTGGTGTGTGTGATCCTCTTCAAAGAGAGGAATTCTCCAAAAATACATCCTGTGGAATTATCAGCGACATCACAGGTAAATAGAATATGGTATTTAGATCTTGATGTGAAAGTTGTTTTTTTTTTTGCTCTTTTACTTTTTGTTGATATCTATAAACGTTGATAAATGTTATATTTACCACAAAATTGTGCAAAGCATAGTTTAGTTATATTGCCACTTGGCAATTTGCACACATTTGTCCCCCCTGATCTACCCCAGATCTGAATAAATATATGAATACCCTAGATTTTGACATAAATGGCCAAATGTACAATCACTGTATCTATTTATCACTTCATGGATCTGTAAATTTTAAGAAAATTAGAGTGACTTGATAAATTTGCTTGTGCCACAATGGGTTTTGTCTACTTGTGAAATGGAAAAGAATTGTTTAGAAAGAACTAAAAAGAAAACCAGGTTCTTTAAACCAGATTCACAAGAAAAAGGAAAAATATATTTTATTACATTCTGGTATTTTATTTCCTTTCTAAAGAAGGCACAAATCAATTGGTCAAAATAGATTTTAAAGTAGATGAAGGAGAGTTATTTATAAAACACTATCTATCTGCAATGTTGTTCTATCTGGCCTTCCAGTTTCCTACCTCTCCCAGCTACAGTCTATTCTAAATTCTGCCATCAGAATTCTCTCTCCCTAGAGGGGACAGCCTTTTTCCCAATCACTCTCTGCTCCCTGGTTCCCTGTAAGTAAACAAATAATTTACGGTGTGCTCCTTTTGACATTTAAGGCACTTCATTCTGTTTCCCCTTTCTACATTTCCTCACTTGTATGCCCTTACATTCCTCAACATCAACTACACTCCTTTCAAAGTAACCAGCTTTGCATGCCACGTACTAATAATACCCTTTCTTGCTTTACACCCTTTTCTCTCTCTACCCCGCATCTGGATTTCTATACCCCTTTATTTTTGCCTGGAACATTCCCTCTCCACGTTCAAAACCAAACTGAAGTCCTACCTTTTGAAGCACAAGCACTGATATTTATCACTGAGTTTTATGTGTATATTTTATTTTATCTTTAGTTATTCATGCTTAATATCTGTATTTATTGATCTATGTCTCAACAAATTGTACAGCTGTTATTGTCCTTCTATCTATGTATGTAAGTCTTCTTATTTAACTTGTAAGCTCTACAGGACAAGGACCTCCAACCTCTTGTGTCAACCGCTACCTAGCACTTAATGGCGAATTTATTAAAGGCAAAGAGATCGATCGATCGAATTTTCAATTGATCAAGAAAATTCAATCGATTGGTAAAATTTACGACTTTAATAAATTTTGCCCATTAATGTATGTATGTATAATTTTATTTATAAAGTGCCACAAATTTATGCAGAGCTGTACAATTCAGCAATACAAGTACAATAGAGATAATGGAAAAGTGCATTAAACAATACAAGTAAAATATCACAAGGATACATCACTTTAAGTGCTAGGCTGCGGTTGACACAAGAGGCTGGAGGTCCCTGCCCCATAGAGCTTACAATCTAAATGGGAGGAAGATTTACATACACAGATAGAAGGACAATAAGAGCTGTACAATATGTTGAGACATAGGTCAATAAATGCAAATAAATAGATCAATAATGAGATGTATCCTTGAGATATTTTACTTGTATTGTTTAATGCACTTCTCCCATGTCTGTCTTATATTTATATTGCTGAATTGTACAGTGATGTGTAAACTTGTGGGGCTTTATAAATAAAATTATACATACATATATCCATCAGTGTCTGTGTCCGTCTGTATCTGTATCCATTTAGTTATTAATCACTTTTGTTGTAGTCTTATTGTGTGGATGAACCAGTGTTGTCAGTTTTGCTTCATATTATATATATTTTAATTGTAGGAGTCTTTAAAGAATGCCATGCCCTGGTAAATCCAGACAACTTCTTTGAGAACTGTGTTTTGGATATGTGCTTCACTGGAGGAAAGTCCATCTCCTTATGTTACGCTTTGCAGTCATATGCCCAGCAGTGTGCAAATGCTGGAGTTTGTAAAGAATGGCGATCACCAACATTCTGTCGTAAGTATTTCTATTATTTCATTTTAATTTTGTTTTTTTTATTAATGGAATTCTCTAATAACAAATGTTACTGGATGCATTCAATTTAGGGATTTGTAAAAAAAAAAATGCATGTTCTCGCAAAGCAAAACTTATGTTTACACAATTATAAAATTCTCTTATATCTATATGGCAAGATGCATTGACTATGCCACACTAAAATACTATGCTAAGTAATTTATCATTGAATTTAAACTCTGGTTGTGTAAAGGTGTGAATTCACATTTATTCCCCCTTCCCCATCTTCCGGTATTCAGCAAATTGAGACTAATATGACAACTTATGACAAGTTGCAGACTTTGCATGTGTGCACAGGTACTTATTCATCAACCAGCAGAGCCTGTTAAAGAAGTGAACTTGTCAGTTTTACTTCACCAGATTAAAGTGGCGAATCAGGGGACTGATGACAGGGCTCCTACTGACTAAGCCACACTACACAAGAAACGGTTACTGATGCAGTTGCGATTTCACTATGGGAATCCCCTGTTTAGTCAATAAAGAGTAGAGAATTGGAGCATAGCCAACCGAAGTGATGAGAATTCACTTCAACAGTCAAATTCTCACTTTAGCCAATAACAACCTCTCTGCGTAGTAACCAAAAGTGATGAGAATTCACTTCAACAGTCAAATTCTCACTTTAGCCAATAACCTTCTTTGTGTGTAGTAACCCAAAGTGATGAAAATTCACTTCACTTCAACAGTCAAATTCTCACTTTAGCCAATAACCTTCTCTCTGCGTAGTAACCAAAAATGATGAAAATTCACTTCAACAGTCAAATTCTCACTTTGATGAATAAGCCCCATTTAATGTGTTTGAAATATCACAGCCTTTCTAATGATAATTAAGGGTGCTGTAAAGGTATCTATGCACCAAATAAATAAATAAATAAATAAAAATAGAAAAAATGGCTAGAAGGGGGCTTCAAATGCAATGTATTCTTACTTGGTCAAATGTTTATATACTTTTTTCTAGCTATATCTTGTCCTAGTGGAAGTCATTATAACAGCTGTGGCTCTGGATGTCCTGCCACTTGTCACAATGCAACGTCAGATATAAATTGCAAAGGTGTCACCGTGGAGGGTTGCTTCTGTGATGAAGGCTACGTTCTAAGTGGGGACCGATGCGTTAAAGAAAGCCAATGTGGTTGTGTCGATTCTGAAAACAACTCGTACCAGGCAAGTTAATATTATTATTATTATTGCATAGGGAGGAACAACACAAAGAGATTTAAGTGCGTACCATTCAAATGGCAAATCATTGTATGTATGCCACTACCTTAACCAAATTTATATACTTACCCTGCAGCAAATATGAGTACGTGAAATTGTTATATAAACTGGATATTACTTTGTAAATCCAATATAAAGTCTATTATCTTGTTAGACTTTCTTAAAATACACTGCATTTTAATGAAAAGTTCTGTGTCATTTCCTTGTATGAACATCATATTCTCTTTAGTGATGAGACATTCATCGCTCACATTTTGTTTTACTTCTTTTAGAATCTTCAATATGTAGTATAGTAACAGATTCAAGCAGTACAAGAATATAAAGTAGTCCAGCTGCAGGTCACTGGACCAGATGTAGCCCTTTATGGTTTACATTATGGTCATTGGCCTGGCCAATAGACCCAGAGGCATTTTAAGTATGGCATCATACTATTAATTGTACTTGGCCCACAACATATCCATACAGTATGATAGGTATTGTTCCTTCATATTATTATAAATTAGACGGATGGAATATCCCAGCCATCAAAAACTAAGAGTGTGGATTGCAACTAATGTCATATGATCAAAAACTTGAAAACTAATGGTTTTTAGTTTCCTGGTCACTTTGATCTACTGTTTCTTATTTATTTGCACTGGTTTGGATGTTTCAGTTCTTCATTGATGAGTGAGCTAATTTCTAATGGGAAACAAATCAATCTGTTTTATTTAAATTAAACATCATTTTCATTTTATTTTAAGCTTGGAGAAAGTTGGTTCACCTATGAAAACTGTACTCAGCGCTGCACATGCAAACAAGATAGCATTATCAGCTGCGAAGCATGGAACTGCGGCGTGTTGGAGACATGTCAGATCCGTGATGGAGTTCTAGGATGTCATTCTTCTGGTTTGTATTTATTATGCTGACTCTAGGTTATTTAATTCACATGGTACTGGGTTAAACAGGAGAATGCTGAGAGATGCTGTTGAAAAATAGTTGGTGGGATACCAAATTTAAACCTCTCTGATAATATTTAAGAAATTTCTGACTTGTGATCTCTTGATTTGTTTATTACAGGAAGAGGTTCTTGTCATATACAAGGAGACCCCCATTTCTTTACATTTGATAAAGTGATGCATACTTTCATGGGAACCTGTACATATACTTTGCTTAAAGTCTGTGACAGCAAAAATGTCATCCCAGTGACCATTTATGGAAAAAATGAAGAACGTGGTCTATCTGCAGCAACATACCTTAAAGAAGTATACATTGATATTTACAGCATTAGAATAACCTTGTTAAAAGGCAGAAGCATACTGGTAGGTACATCTATTTATAAAAAATGCATTAGAAATTTAAATTTTAGTGATACATAGAATGTACTGCAGAACCCAGTGTGGAATGTTAGATCTGGTTCCTCCTTAGTCCCACCCACCATTTCTCCCATTCTATGTAGGTTGATGTGGACCGAGTGTGTTAACAGTTGCACAATTTCTGATGCCTTTTTAACTGTAGACATTTTTAGCTATCACTTCAGCTAATAGCTGACATATTAAATAGAGTGTATGTAACTGCACTGGACCTTCTATACCTTGTAGAGTAAATTATTTTCGTTATTGCATGACTGCAGCTAGCCTTAGTGAGTATTAATAAATTAGGCTTCTTAAAATATTTTTTTTTCTTATGGACATGAATAAGGTTTGATTTAAAAATATCAATCCCAGTTGTAGTATAATTATATAACTTATTAAAAGTATTAGTCCAGTTTGCTTATCTGCTTTTAGATTTTACTACAGCAGTTATTTTTAGAATTAAAAGGATTATTCACTGTTGTTTAATTATAAAGCAAACAATCAATTTAGTGCAGGGAAAAAATTATTTTGTTTTCTTCTATTCTAAGATTGGAAATGAACAAATCCAAACTCCATGGAGTCAACATCAAATGGGTATTTCCATTGGTTCTGTGGGGCTCTACGTTGTAGTTGAAACTGATTTTGGAATGCTTGTGAAGTTTGATGGAGTCCACTACCTGGAAATCATCCTCCCTGATTCTTACTATGGAAAGGTTAGGACATGCCTGATGGCTTATTGGTTTGTTTTGAACCTTCTACATTGTTTTTGTGTATATCAATAAACTGAGCATTTTTGGATAGTTGAAACAAATAACTGTATTTGACGAATTATAGTGAAAATTCATTATAGATCGGGTGAAAAAATCCTTTTTGACCTTAATAAATTTCACCCAAAATTTAAATTGTCCAATTTCAGTACCTTTTGCTCCCTCAGTTCTGTATACAATTAGTGGCTATGGTGTATAAACACCTAAACAGGGTGTGTGAACATACTAAATAATTTGTTTAGTAATGTCTATGAAGAGGGAACTCTCTAAAGAATCAAACTTTATTGTTAGCCAGTGTTGTGTAACCTAGATACTAAATGTTATAGTAGCAGTTTAATCCAGCACAGGCTTTCATTAACTAACTCCCTATAGGGTTTTAATTTGCAGCTTGACCAATCTATTTATGGCTTTTCAGTGCTGTACAAGGGTTAGCTTCTTAGAAGATAAGGTATATGAAGCGCCCAAAGTCAGGATGCAGATATAAGGAATCTGGTGACTTGTCCCTGTGTGCAAACCATAGTTTTTCACAGGTGAAGTTGCTAGGTAGCATGGAGGATGGTGTTGCTATATCAATAAAGTAACTTTATTAACTTTATCACCAAAACCACTTCTGTTTTTGTCATATTTCTTTGTTGCAAAAGCATAACCCCTACCTGTGCTTAATTAATGCTGGGGGCAATAATAGGGTATAAATTAGTCACCCCATTGAAAGGTAGTGAAAGGTATAATCATTGCACTTTAAATGAGAGTGTTTTTATGCCTACCGATCACTCAAAATATAAACTGGTTCTGTAATCCATCAGCTAGCCTGGAGCAGTGTTGACTCAGGAATTAAAATATACTAGTATTTTACACGATGTACATGGAAGATTACAACTAAAGTTTTAGAATATTATGATATAATATAAAGCATATTTCATCTAAGGTGTGTGCAGAACTGAAGAATTAACTTTAATGTTTTTCACTACAGCTGTGTGGTATGTGTGGTAATTACAATGGATTACAAAATGATGAATATCTCCTTCCAAATGGTCTTCAGGCGACAAATGTAAAAGACTTTGGAAATAGTTGGAAGTCAGAAGAAAACAGCGACCAAAAGTAATACATTTATATATTTTGTTTATTGTTTTAAATTCGGTCATAATTGGAGCTATAATAAGTATGCAATGCATCTATCTACTTATCTATTTAATCTACTTATCCATCTATCTAATTTGTCTACTTGTCTATCTACTTATCTATCTAATCTACTTATCCGTCTATCTACTTATCTATCTAATCTACTTGTCTATCTACTTATCTATCTAATTGACTTATCCATCTATCTAATCTGTCTACTTCTCGATCTACTTATCTATCTAATCTGTCTACTTGTCTATCTATCTATAGATATATAGTTATGCATTCAATGAATCAAATCATGACCAAATTAATTTGTAGATCTCGTGTTTTTTTAAATCAATCTAAATTACTATGGACTGACCTAATTATGTTACTGTCTTATTTACATTAGTGCATATTCTGTAAACCTCACTTGTCAGGGAATGACCAGGTATTACATTCTCTGAGTTTCATAAAATGCATCATCATTTTTATAAACTGAAGTGATTCTTTTTCATTGACTAAGAATTGTGTTAGAATGTTTTGTCCATTACACATTGTTTTAACCAATCATAAATAAGTACTAATGTATAATTTGTCCTATCATGATTATTAGAAAAAAAAAAAGTTCAGACCACTGCACCAGATATACTTAGGTGACCAGTTAATGAAAAAGCATACAGTGTTTGAGGGAAGGTATGATAACCCTTTTGTCAGCGTAATACTTCCCCTCAGCATTGTGTTCTCTGACCTACATTATTAAATGAGGTAATATACCTAAGCTTAGTTGGTGTAGCAGAACTTTTTATTCAAAACCTTTTGGGGGAAATTCACGATTGTGCGAAGTGAGCTCTGAAGCCTTCGGCTCACTTCGCACAGACTGATATGTACTCACTGATCTCCAGCACGCAGACATCAGCGAGCGCATTAAAGGGATTCCAGTCTTGGCGAGAACAAAAAAGTTGCCTCACCAAGACTGGAATCCCTTTAATGCTCTCGCTGATGTCCGCGTGCAGGACATCAGTGAGCGCATATCAGTTTGTGCGAAGTGAGCCGAAGGCTTCGGAGCTCACTTCGCACAATCATGAATATTCCCCTTTGAGTGTAGTAGGTTCATTTATACTACCTCTCAAGAGTGTACAGTGCCATCTTTGGTGTTCTTCATTTATTGTCAATAAAATGTATGTCAAATTGATATATTAAAAGTACACAATCAATTTCATTTAATTAACATTATCTTTTGATCTTCCTGCAGTTGTTTAGATGATACAAGACAAGACCTTGATCCAGTCTGCAATGCCTTCCAAAAGCCAGTCATAGAAAACCAGTGCAGTTTACTTCTTTCAGACATATTTAAGCCTTGTCACAGTATAATCAAACCAGAACAATATATTCAGAGCTGCATTTATGATATGTGTAGATATGATGGAATGCTTTCCACATTCTGTTCAATTGTGCAAGGTTATGTTGGGGCTTGTGCAGCGCATGGAGTAATCATTAAATGGAGAAGTCCCTCATTCTGTCGTAAGTTCAATATTTTAAAGACTAAACATTTTTGAAAAAAATAAATATACCCTGCTATATTTTTTACATTAACACTAGAAAGTGTGTTTTCCGCTGTATACTGGGAAGATTGGTATCCAATACTATGATATATAACAGATATTTGTACATTTTCCAAAAAAATATCAAGGTGAGAATGTTGAGCTTCAGCCATATATGACCAGTTGTTCTTTAGCATACTTGATTGTTGTATTCCATTGCATAATATGAGTGAACATGTAGAGAATTAACAAAGTGTGATGAAAGTGCAAACAAACTGTACCATAGCTACTACTCTATTATGAAGTATCATACTGTATTCAATTAATAATTGAATACTTTTGAACTGTCACGGAGTAGAAGTGTGGACCCACTGTACTACCTTGAAGTTTGGCTTAGGTATGCTGCGAGGTGCGGAGTCTAAGAGATCTCTGGTCTTCGCCTTTAACCCCCGCAAGGAGGTACTGGTCTTAGCTGCAGGAAACCTCCAGGTCGCGACCCTCGAGCGTACCCTCCAAGGTAGTTGCTAGTCAAATGCAGAAGCAGACTTGAAATACACAGACAAACTTGAATTAACTGAATATGCACAGGAACAGGAATGAACTTAGGAATAACTGAAGAGACACAGGAACAGACTTGGGAGTAACTTGACAACACAGGAACAGGCTTGGAATAACTTGGGGCAGATACAGGAACAACTTGGGAATGACTTGAAAAACAAGGACTGTCACTTTGATCAAGGAATAGGCACACCAGGAGCAGGAAATGCAAGGACACAGTAGCAGTGGAATTCACTAATGATAGCAAACGCCAGGACCTGTATAGCTGGAAGCTTAGGCACTGAATGCCCAAGCTATCCAGCCTTTTATAGTATCCGCTGTGCTAGACACAGCGAGGGCACTCGCAACACTCCTGTGTCACGTGAGCACGCCGGCGGCAGTGTATAAAGACCTGGCAGGTGCGGCTCGTGCGCCTAAGGAGGAAGCGCCGAGGAGCCCCCTGCCAGGTAAGGAATGGTCGGCCACGCCGACCATTACATGAACTTTCTTTGCACTTTATGTATTTCATGTATATTTGTGAATGACAATTAGGGCGAAATTTATTAAAGGCGAAGTGATCGATCGATTTCTAAATTTACTAAATTTCTAAATTTCGATCGAATTTCAAAATTTCGACCAAAATTTCAAAATTCAATCGATCGAAAATTTACGACTTTACTAAATTTCGCCCTAAATTAAAGTCATCTTAGCTAGAAATACTGGGAATAATCTCTACAAATATATATTATTATATCATATGTCTGTGAGTCATGTTTACTTGCAAAGAAGATATCAAAGGGGTGGACTCTGGAGAGTGTATCCACATAGTACTGGATGCATGGCAGTGCATCCAATATTATTTGGAGAAGTAGCTACAAGAGCCCTTTGTTTTACAGCAGGCTAGCAAATAAATACTGCATAGAGATCTCTTCAATTCTGATTGTAGTGTTGAGGCTGATAAATAACTTAAGGGGAGGAGACATTAAAGTGAGGAGGAGGTGGAGTCAGTAGACACAAAATATTAGATTGTCCACCACAATTCCACATGGAGTGGTTAAATATTGCAAATGCATAGGAAATATGTATGATAAAGAAATAGTTGCATGGTTGTTTGATTCATTCATGGAGGTGGGGTGGTAGTGTACCCATTGTTCTCTAGTTATGCCACTAACCAGCTAGTATGTTTCAAGGACCTCCTTCATGAAATATAATATCTATAATATATCTGCATAATGGTCACATGATTTGTAACCATGCACTATGAATATACTGAATGAATATTTTATACATAAAATGTCCATTATGATTCATACAAACGTTTTCTCTTGTAGCGTTGTCCTGTCCTACTCACAGCCATTATACAGATTGTGCATCTCTTTGCCCAGCAACTTGCAATGACATATATGCATCTGCTGTTTGTGACAAACCAGTAGCATGCACAGAAGGCTGTGTATGTGATGATGGATATGTGCTTAGTGGAGACAAATGTGTCCCTCTCAAAGAATGTGGATGCACAGATTCCAGTGATAACTACTATAATGTAAGTACTCCATAACAAGACTTATTATAAAGCTGGAGCTATATATCATGTCCTATGCAACCTGTTTTGACAGACCCTGCTTCACGAATTCACTGTGGTGCATTTACAGATGGCAGTATACATTAATTTATATTCTATTATACCCAGAGAAAGTGAAAGAGAAATGTGCTTTATTTATTAGCCTGATTCCTTGAAGAAAATTCTGATTGCTTGATATTGCTCAAGGTGATTGATTGATCTCCTATACAATTAGTACCAACAAGTTCAGAGGGGTCCTGTTCCTGTAAGCTTGAAATTCAGGTGCACATGACATCAGTCAACTGTCTCGTTAATGGATGTGTCAGATCTATTCCTTCTGTCTGCAAAAACATTTTAATTGTAGAAACATAGGCAACTACATTCATGGTTGTTGATTTAACATCATCCTGCACCTAACTTAAAACTCAGTCAGCAGTCAAGCAAACAGCTGTACAGTAAATGAAGTAGGATTGTAGTCCTCTCAGTGTACGTGACATTTTTGTGGAATATATAACATTTCTGAGTATTCTGAATTTTTCATCAATGTGATCTGGTCCCTTAAAAAAACAAGCTAGTATAAAAGCAACCATAACTCATTGCTAAATACAATTTATTGTTCAGTATAAATGGTGTTAGTCAAGAATTGCACATAAGGAAATCCACTAAATCACAATTTAAGAAAGTATAAAACAACTCTGTGGTAAGGGAATTAATAAAAGTGGATTGTAGGTGATATCATTATTGCACAGTAAAAAATAATAATCATTGGGTTTAGAGCAATAAGATCAATGATTGAGGGAGACATATTGATTTTCCTTCAATCTTTCATAGATGGGTGAGACCTGGCTTACAGCAAAATGTGCACAAATATGTCAGTGTGATGGAGGCAAGATAAAATGCAAGCAGCATGGATGTGCCAATGGAAAATGTGATCTCAACAAGAACGGCAAATATTACTGCAAACCCACAGGTACTTTATATGTCTATTAGTCCAGTACTGTAACGATTCTGTAGTAAATTACAAGGATTTCTAAAAACATGGAGGAGTTTATTCTCTGAAGTCTGAATTCAACTTTTGAATTCTCAAACAGCAGATTCCCATAGCAAATCCGCGACTGCAACAAATTTCCCATTGTAAAGTCGCGACAATGACAGTTTTCCATAGTAAAGTTGTGACTGCAACACTATTCTCATTGTAAAGTCGCAACTACGACAGTAGCAGTCTATTGCAACTGTCTTTAGCTGGTGAATTCACATCTATACGCAACAATTCGGACTTTAGTGAATAACCCCATTGAGTGTCTATGAAGACATTTGTAAGAAAAAAAATCATTATATTGTTTTTGTATGGAAACTTTCAAAATGCAGATTTACATCTGCAACAGTGTGTAGCTACATTTGCATTTAAATGAAGTGGGGTTCTTATTTATTGAAATCAGTTTAATATATGGAACAATGCAGTTTCCATCTTAAAATAGGCATTTCATACTGGAATATTAGTTTACTTCTTTCTTAGTATGTGGCTCTAGCTTTTTTTATACAGAAAACAAAATGTTGTTTGCAATTTTCTGAGTTTTTGCAGCAATTAACTTTTTAACATTCATTTTAATAGGAAACAGTTGTAGGTAAATTATTAATCTTTGAGACTGATTACAGTGTAAAAACTGTTTTATGTGGTCTGAATAGCGAATAGTTTTAAACAAAAAGAAATAAAATGCTGGCTCGTTTTATAAATGTCAGGCATGCAAATGCACGTTTCCATAAAAGAAAACATGTAAGTCAATTAGGGGAACTGATGTTCAGAAGGGTTGTTACATATGTTTTATTACAAGCCCTTATTTTACA
This sequence comes from Pipa parva, assembly GCA_019650415.1. Taxonomy (NCBI): domain Eukaryota; kingdom Metazoa; phylum Chordata; class Amphibia; order Anura; family Pipidae; genus Pipa; species Pipa parva. The sequence goes on from WMED01001260.1 coordinate 27,487, forward strand.
GGCTTTAGTGTACCTTTAATATTGCATCATGGAATATCTAGCAATACACTGTGAAATAACAAGTATGTGAATCATATTATTAAACAAACTTGTACAATCGTGTTAGAATAATTATCAAGGTCCATTATAATGTTTGGTTTCTGCAGGTTATTCAAAGTGTGAAATTACGGGTGATCCACATTACCTGACCTATGATCGTCTGTCACATCATTTCCAAGGAAAAGATAGTTATGTTCTGACACAGACATCTCACCTTTTGCCTGAATTACTAGAGCCATTTATAATTAAAGGGAAGAATGAGCTAATGAATAAATACAGTAAATTTACAGTTATACAGGAGATCCGTATTGAGGTTTATAATCATGTCATTATATTCTCACAAAAGAAGAAATTTGTGGTAAGTCTTCTCCATCTCTACATTATCTTAAAATATATATATATTTAACAACTGATATACTTTCTATCTATTGTAGGGAAAAAGTCAAATGGTTGCGGAGCAGGTAGCATACTTTAACCAGTGAAACCCCTAAATATAGCAGCAACCGCCCCTTTAATACCAAAGCAGACAGTTAAGCAGCAGTTTCCCTTTAAACACAATTCATGTAACATTTAATGTTGAGAAAATGTCATAACAAAATAAACAGTTGTTTTACTCACAACACCGGTACCAATACTCTGGTCACCTCTTAGCAGCATCTGATAGTGGAAACAACAGTCTTTATCCAGCAGCAGCCTTTGTCTTTCTCCACTTAACACAGCAGCACAGCATAGGAACACAGGGAATAGGGAAGCCTTAGCCCTGACCTCAGGACCCTGACTGAGAGCAGGATGTCCACCTCACTCTCTGGGGCTACCCTTTTACTTACTCCTGTTGTGACTTGGGAAGTTGTTTTCCTAGCGTCTACACTGGCACACACTACTGCACCCTATAACAGGAACTAACCCTACGCTTACCTCTAAGCTAGGGACAGTCTTCTTCCACAG
>WMED01001261.1:0-28188 GCA_019650415.1 Pipa parva
AGCTCCGCACCTGCCCCACCACCACCCCACCAGGCCATGGAAAACTGGTCTTGCTTAAAGACGGTCCCTGGTGCAAAAATGGTTGGGGACCTTTGCTTTAAAGCACTAGCTGATGTCTGCGTGCAGGACATCAGCGAGCGCATAACACCATGTGCGAAGTGAACCGAAGGATTCGGAGCTCACTTCACTCAATGGTGAATTCCCCCCTTAATCACTATGTACAGAAATGTTTGATTTTTTTTCCTCACAAAGTAACTTTTCACCATGTATGCTGTCAAAGTAAATGAGAAACATATGAATTCACACTAAATTGATGCCCCATTTTCTGGATAGAGTTTCAATGCTACATCATTACTATCTTTATCTTGCAAATGAACAAAATAGGTAGGAGGTATAGTAGGAGGCAAAGAAGAACATATTCTAGCTATTCTTTAGAATTTAAAGGATGAGGATTTTTTTATTTTTAATATAAATCTTTTAAAGCCAAAGGATGGCTCCTCTACCAGGAAGCTGCACTAGATAATACAGACAAACTATGTGTCACCTAACACAGCTCATTGCTCAACATTACGACAGACATAACTAGTGGTTTAAAAGGAGACTTTAGGACTACAAATGAGAGGAAAGACTTTGAACTTGTGGTGGTCTGCATAATGCAAACTGTAAATCAATTTGCCACATCACAAAGAATCTTTGCTGAATATGCAAAGTTAGAGCGATAACAAGTATGCCCTTCTGAGAGTTATGTCTGTTGTGTGTGATGGTACGTTAGTTATTTTATTATGTGATGAGAAAATACATGACATGATAATAATCCACTATTTAGTACTTTAATTAAAACCAACATCTTCAACTTTAGATCTTCTACCCTGGTACTCAGTTCACTGTGCATGCCAGTTGTTTATAAAAGCCTGCTGCATTTGTATACGTCATAAGAGTATTGCCTACTTGGTGATACAAGAGTATTGCAAAATATAGATGGGGCAGAATAGAATTCAGCATGTAGCAAAAATGTACACACAGTTTTTGAACATTTCCATTGATGGTGTTTTATACATTCTGTATGCACCAGATGCTGAAGAATAAACATAATGATCAGTCACTAAAATGTAAAAATGTAAAAAAGAACAGTTAAGTCAAACATACATGTGCATAGGTGTGAATTCACCAGATAAAGACAGTCGCAATAGGCTGCTACTGTTGCAGTCGTGTCTTTATTATGGGAAAATTGTCGCAATCTTAACTTTGAAAAATTGTCATGACTTTATAATGGGGAAATTGTAGCGGATTTGCTATGGGAACCCACCGTTTGCGAATTCGACAGTCGAATTCGCACCTTATGAATAACCCTGAGTTTTCACCAGCCAAAAGCAGGCGAACACTTTCAGTAAAAAAAAAAAATGTAATGTACAGTTTTAAAACAAAATGGCTATATCAATATATTGCTGCTATTCTATCATTGTTAACACGCTGAAAAAACTTTGTGGACTTTTACAAAAATCCCCTAAGTGTTTAATATAAGGGATCTTTATGTTTACCCATGTTGTTGCAGGAACTACACTGCACTGTGACCATGCATGAACCAACTGTAACAAAGGACTGTGGGTACAGCTTAGCCATTTTCATTTCCTAGTGATATCGAAAACCACTGAATCTCAAAGTCATTCAAAGATTAACAGAGAAAGGTAGATACAGCTTACAATAGCTTTATTATCATTTTATTTTCAATGTATCATTTTTTTTCCAGAGACTATTTAACCTTCTTATTTACTTACAGGATTATTGATCAACTCATTTACAGAGGTCTAGTAACCAATAGCAAGAAGTTGACTTTCACACTTCTAGCTAACTCTGTACCAGTGAATGCCTACAGCTGGTTGCTATAAGATACTGGACCTGGAAATGTTGCCCTGATAATATATTATCCAATTATTGTGCAGAAGGTTCAGTTGGAATCCCAGCTTTTTATGTGTACACCGGCAAATCTAATGCAGAAACAAACAAGGAGAAATGATGTGACGAGAAATGTTTTGCTTTCTGTACTGCTTACTTCACTATTTAGAAAATGTTCCCTTTATTTTCAGTGAAAACTCAACAGGTAAGTCTAATACACACATTGTATGTTTGTGTCACTGTTCCTTGGTGACAAATCAACAAACATCAAAGACCAAGATCAAGGAATATCCTTAACCTTATAATGAACAGTAGTAATTAAGAGAAGGCTTGAAGACCCATGCTGTGTCATTTTTATTAGATGCAAACAGCAGGATTTGTTTAGCTTACAAACTAATCACATGTATCTAATTAAACATTTCAGAACACCATGCAAGGTGGGAAAACACATTGTAATTCTAAATAATGCATAAAAGGAACTTCACTGACAAAGTGTTACACCAAAGCAATCAAATAAGTTAGCTTCATTTAGCAACTAAAATGCAGGCTATGAGGATTCTATCAACAAAAATATGAAATGTACATATCCGCAAGCAATTTTTATTCATTATTACAGTTAGCTCTAATTAAAAACAAAAAACAAAAACATACTGCTATGTTTGCATCTTAATATTTATTCAACGATGAAGAGTAATTGAATAAAACCATACTTAAAGGCTAGGCGGTAAATATATAAAAAAGCTGGGAATTTGTAAAGGAAATGTAATCTTTCTTTAAATAGTCTTTTTCTCTCTTATGATTTTTCTGTATATTAAAGAATTTTTACCATGTTTTGTTCCTCATTTAACAACTGTGCTATGTAATTAGATATAATTGGTACAATGATTATATATAAATAAAAATGTACTAAATATGGCAGGTGAAAAAGGGACAAATCATTCATTTTACTGGGGAAAGGAAAATACAGTACAACATTTCAAAACAAATAACCTCCACTCCTCAGGCTGTGATCCCTGGAAGAAAATATGAGTCACTGACTGGAATGCAGCTACAAACGGTATTCATACTTTCCCTATAACATTGTATGATTGTACTTAATTGTATATAAACAAATGGGTTAGATCCCTAGTTTTAAGTATATATTGGTGCAATATAACCTATGACCTTGGAAGTAGGGTTTTCCTAACCAGATTCTAAGAGACTGTCCCTCAATGAACTAGGACCCTCCTGGTGCATTTAAATGTTTTTAACCAATAAAATACACACATTAATTTAAAATAATTATTTTGAACACAATATGTAGAAAGCATTATTTATTTATTAGGAGAATTCACAAAAACATAATGCTGATGTCGCAAAAAACTAATTTAAAGTGTTTTTTTAAACACTCAAATGTGATATACACAAGTACAGTATAAAAAGTATACAGACGGAAGCCTAAGCAACCAAACATACAAATGGAGAGCTATAGAGCATTTAATTAAATTAAATGCTATGTGGTCTTACATTTCTAGATCAACCTCAAGAGCATATTAAGTTTCCCTTAAATACCAGTTCAGGAAGTAATAGTATTTATTTTCCACATTTTAAAGGGAAGAAAACAAAGACATCTGAATATTTGTCAATTAATTTGCATAATATACAACAAATCTTAAAGTCTCTCATCTACAACACCACTGAAGATACCAAGCAAAATTATATTTACTGGAACTGTATCCTTTTATTTTGTATTTTACATTTAGTGAGAATATGTGGACATTTCCATGAACCCTCAAATCATTTGTAATGGAAACACAAGTCTGTGGGGGTTATTCACTAAGGTGCGGATTCGACGGTCGAAATTCGCAAGCAGCGGATTCCCATAGCAAATCTGCAACAATTTCCCCATAATAAAGTCGTGATTGCGACAATATTTTCATTATAAAGAGGCAACTGCGACAGTAGCAGTCTATTGCGATTGCTTTCATCTGGTGAATTCACACCTATAGGCAACAATTCGGACTTAAGCGAATAACCCCCTGTGTAATGAGTACTAATGGCAGCCTAATCATCCCATAATCCCCTGCACGATGCAGCTCCAATATTTGAGTATATCTCATAAGGTGGACATTCTCTTCTGCAGTCAGGATTATAGGGATTACAATAGGAAAACACTTTAAAGAGATTATGCAGAAAGTGGTGCATGCCCTGCACCACTAGTATCCTCTAGTAAGTCCTTATAAAATTAGCATTGCTAATTGCTGGTAACAGTGAGCACTACTGAAATGTTATATCAATGTCTTAACTTTGGTATCAAAAGCTTTCCTTGTTGGGCTCTTCATACTGGTATGCCGAATATGATTCAGGCTCTGGTAGAAGATTGGCACCTGTTCTCTTCTCTTCTCAGCCCATCTGGATCTTAAAATGTGTAACTTACAGAGATTCAAAGAGAGCGTTAGGTGGATAAGCTGTTGGGGCACCTTGCAGAGACAGCAGTTGGCTGAGAACCTGGAGGGATCTCGTCTACTTTTATCTAACAGGAGACTTGATGGTAATGGGTCATTCCCCCTCCAAGATAAGTCTCAAAAAAGCTAATTCATAAACTGGATGATGTAATAGATAAGTCTTTTAGCCCTGGGAGTATAAACATGGCTGCTATTATTAACCTTGGTTAATTGATGAAGGAATCCTTAATACAGAGACAGTAGATCAGGCAGAAAATAGGCTTTACACCTTGCTCGCCTGGCTACATAAAGTATATGACAAAAAAAAAAAGAGTTATCCAATAAAAATGTAAGTAATTTTGGGAACACATGTGTTAAACTAAATGAAGCTGCCACAAAAACAAAGATAATCTATAAATATGCAAAATGTTTGTCAAAGAAGAACTTTGCAATGAAAGGAACAGTTTAGTCATCAACAGTTACTTGTCAGGTATATGTCACTATTAAGTGAATTTTTCTTCTTTATGAATATATTATTTACTAAAATCATGCTTTTTAATTTTCAGACAATTTCTTACATTAGCTCCTACTCTTTATCTCCTATTTCCTCTTCAGCAACTCAGACTGGATTTTTCATTTGACTAAAAATTCAGGTGCTTATTTCAAAATGTCCAAGCATGTGAATCAAGTTTCCAGACATAATATTTCAGACAGATCAGCTGTAGAGGAAGTAAGTAAGAGAGGAGGAGCTTCTGCAGGAAAGTAGATAGAAATCTAAAAAAAACTGAAAATAAATAAAAATAAATATTACAAAATATTTTAATAGTGACAATTAGATGGTCAATAAATGTTGTAGGCAGAAGGACAAGAAGAAAGTGGTATGCTGCCATAGCCTTCACCTATTCAGTTTAGACAGTACATTTCTAGTAAGACAGGCTAATTTCCAGTGTGCATTACATTGATGGAGATGCATATATGACAAGTGGAGATAACACTTCCTCTTATCAGGTCTGCCTTTACTCACATGAAAGTTGTGAAAAGTGAGTTTTATTTAGAAATAACAGTTTACATACAGATGCAGCACCGCTGACTTTGTCAAATTCTTTAAATCTTGTTTTTGTCATTTAAACACAATGCATCAAGATAACCCAGTGTGTTTAAATAACTTTCTCCACAAAACTGCATGTAAATTTACTTGCTTGTCATTTTTTTGTCTTATGTACTGGAATGATAAAAACTGGAATTGTCCCATAATATATTAAATAACAAAGCCAGACCAGCTAAATCTGTATTACCCTGACCTCAAAACTAGACAATATAATTTAAAGGGAGTATATACATGCCAAAAGCAGCACAGCAAGATATAGGTTCCAGCTGGGTGCTGCTGGCTGGCCTTAAACTGACAAAATAGACTTCTCCATTTTAGACTTTCTAACTAATGTTATCATTTATGACATCGCAATATAAAAATTGCATGGCTGTCTGAATAAGGTGCATCATTGGGACAATAACTACATGTAATAAACACGGATAATTTTACATAGTTCTGCATAAAGTAGCACAGTTCTAAGTGAGGATATAGAAGAGAACTGCAAGCAAACCCTGCCTTTGAAATACAACTTCAGAATAGAGATTCATACAGTATTTTTCTCCTGAATCTTAAAACAGAAGATGTGTTATTTCTTGTGTGTCTTTTAATTTGCTTAAGTCTATACTCAAACAAGCTACCAGTCAGATCATTTACAGCAATAGCCAATATTGTTATCTTAAAAAACAAAATGGGTTTTCCTTACAAAGAGGAATGTGTTGTGTCTCTCTATTTTCTTGTCTAAAATGCAGTACTCTCATAAACAAACATAGGAGGCTGCATTAAATGGCTGGTTGAAACTAAGGTGGATGAGAAGAAAGAAAGATAGAGAGAAGAGCTATGAAAAGGAATAAGATTAGTTTTTTGAGGCTTATTAAATCCAGGTTGATCACAGAATAAAATGTACAGCCGGTATAGACCTTAAAGCGCAACTGTCACCTCAAAACTAATAACTAATTTAGGTTGTATTAATAAAATAAATGTTATATATATTTTTTAAAAATGTACCTTTAAACAGCATTTCTCTCTGTTATCTTTCCTGTCAGCCTGCCTTTTTGTTCCCGATTGTCAGGGTGGGCGGGACTAAACAATGACTGAAATTATATCTCCTCCTATCAGATCCCTTAAATCATGATCTAGCATGGATCTGATTGGAGGAGCTATAACAGGGGTCGGGAACCTATGGCTCGTGAGCCAGATGTATCATTTTTTATGGCTGCATCTGTCTCATAGAAAAATCTTTAATAAAAAAAATAATAACATTAAAAATAAATAACATTCTCATGAATTTCAATGCATTCATTTCCTACCACTCATGTTCATGGTTGCAGGTGGCTGGAGCCAATCACAGCTGTCCTCTGGGACAACACCAAATTTTTATTGGCTAATGCGCAACTTACACAGTTCGTTGTAAGGTCAGGAGGTAAACTTCCCTCCTTTTAATCAAGTAGTCATCTAGCTAATTGCAGAAACCCTTTTATCGAAGAAGATGAGGAATATTGTACTTTTCAGCAGGAATGAACAGAGGAATTCGCCTTTGTGGATAGGGCAGGTTCTGCAGTGAGTCTAATATGCAACGATAAAATTGCATCAATGCAAATATAAAGTAGCACTTCGACACACGCCATACTACATTTGCATCGAAATATCCTGTGGGGGACAGCAGGAAGAAAGCATGTCAAAAGCTACCATGCAGAGTACACGCTAGTCAGCAGCAACTCCATGTTTGAACCCAACAAGATGACTGGCATTCAGCTTTTCTGGTGCTTTAGCAATTCTGAGAAACAGGAAAAGCCATTGACAGACGGGGAGTCATTCATGCTTGATGTTGCCAATGAACTTTTTGATGACTTTTCAGATAAAGAAAAGATAATCAAACAAATAGAAGACATGCCTCTATCAGCAAGAGCTGTTCACGATCATACCATCACGATGGAAAATCAAATTGAGGCAACACAAGTGAAGGACATAAATGCAGCAAAATTCTTTTCTTTTGCTTTGGATGAGTTAACAGACGTAAGCAACTTATCCCAGTTCAGCGTGATTGCAAGGTATGCTGTTGGTAACACACTATGTGAGGAAAGTCTTGCTGTTTTGCCTATGAAAGGAATAACAAGAGGGGAGGATTTATTCAAGTCTTTCACTGAACATGTTAAAGAAAAAAATCTACCGATGTTTAAGCTTATTTTGGTGTATCCTGATGGTGCTCCGTGCATGGTGGGGAAAAACAGAGGACTCGTAGCGCTTCTTTATGAACATAAAAAGAGACCCATCCTAAGTTTTCTCTGAATCCTACATCATGAGGTGCTTTGTGCTCAGATGTGTGGGGAGCAGCTTGGTGAGGTGATGTTGCTGGTCATTCGGGTGGTGAACTTTATTGTTGCCCGAACTTTAAATGATTGCCAGTTTAAAACACTGCTAGATGAAGTTGGGAATAATTATCCTGGTATGCTTCTGCACAGCAATGAGCTTTGGTTGAGAAGAGGGAAGGTGCTCAGCCATTTTGTGGTTTGTCTGAGTGAAATCCAGACTCTTCTTGAAATGAAAAATGTCGAGCATCCTGAGTTAGCTAACACGGATGGCTCCTGAAGTTCTACTATCTCATGGACATGACTCAACATCTGAACCAGCTCAATGTGAAAATGCAAGGTGTTGGAAATACAGTCTTATCCCTTCAACAAGCAGTGTTTGCATTTGAAAACAAGCTAGAACTCTTCGTTGCCAACACTGAAACAGGTTGTTTACTAAACTTTGAAAAATTGGGAGAGTTTAAACTCTGCAAAGATAAACTTGTTTAAAAGTAGCTGAATCCATATAATGTATTTTACATGGAAAAATTCAAACTAAAAAGTCTACAAAACTTTTACTGGACCAAATCCCAGAACTAAAATAAATCCATAAAGTATTGCCATATAGGTGTAGATTTTGTTTTGTTTGTTATGTCATGCATTGTAAAAGTTTTATAGCTCTTGTATGTGGTTTATATACGTTATCAAACATAGAGCCAGTAAATTAATAAATTCAATGAATTCTCTTGAAGTGGGGATTAATAGACAAATCAGTAGCTTTTACATAATGAATTTATTTATGTTAGCAGAATTTGCTTTTATCGAGTAAAGATAAGCACATAGTTGTTTTGCAGTTATATATCCTTCATGCATGCACAGTAAGTGACCTTGCTCAATATCTTGATCTTCAGCAGCTAGCAGGTTTCACATCTAATCTCCTGCAGTCAATCAAAGCATGCTTTGGAGAATTTAGTGTCCGCACTCATCTTTTTAAGTTCATCACCCATCCACACATGTGTGCAGTGGACAGCACCAACCTGAGTTCCAACCCCGGTGTCTCTGTCAGAGATTTTGAGCTTCAAGCTGCTGACCTGAAGGCCTCAGACATGTGGGTGAATAAGTTCCTGTCACTGAATGAAGATTTGTAAAGACTTGCATGACAGCAAGTAGAGTTGGGGAGCAAACATAAGTGAGAAGAAATGAGCACTTCCCGTCACATACCACACACTGCAGCATTTGAGTATTGCTGTACTGACAATCTTTGGCTCTACGTATGCACGTGAGCAGTCTTTCTTACATCTAAAGAACATTAAGACCAACCTACGATCACATTTAACGGATGGAAGTCTCAATGTCTGCATGAAGCTTAACCTCACCACGTATCAACCAGACTACAAAGCCATCAGCAAAACTATGCAACACCAAAAGTCACATTAATAGGAAGAAGTTCTTTATTCATCATTGGTTAGCAACAGCATAACAACGTTCTTAAAAAGCATTCAGAGACTTATTGTACTTTAAAAGTGTTTGTCTTACATAAAATACACACATTTACTTGTATTTAGTTTTAAACACATTTAATGGCTTTTACAGATTTACATTGTAAAATATGTGGTGTTCATGGCTCTCTCAGCCAAAAAGTTTCCCGACCCCTGAGCTATAATGCCAATCATAATTTAGCCCCGCCCACCCAACCCAGGAAAGAAAAGCCAGGCTGATAGGGAGGTTGACACAGAGAAAAACACTGTTTAAAAGGTACATTTTTCTAAATACATATATATTTACAAAACTTTTACTTCATTAGTAGAACCTAAATTAGTATTAGAGTTTTGAGGTGACAGGTACACTTTAACATTATTGGAATATTCCTCCCAAAGTCTGTACTATTTTATATCAGCACCTGGGAATTTATATTCATTTTCTCCTTCTGCCTTAGTTGTTTTCACTTGCCAAACTGCTTACATTGCCAGTACAAACTTACCATTTTACATGTATCTAGGGCTTGTATAGTTATAAAACTTTATAGCATGCCATGTGTTATTGGATGCCAGTCCTATAGTAAGTAGACTTTTTTTTTCTGTTTACCAATTTTAACATCTCTGCAATAATACTTCAGTTTAGAGATAGTTTTGTGTCACTGAGTTTCTCTGGGAGTGGAGTTTAACTGCCTGACAACTTAATAGGGGGTTATTGACTGAAGCGAGAATTTGACTGTCGAATTCTCAAACAACGGATTCTCATAGCAAGTCTGCGACCACAACAATAGTAAAGTCATGACCGCAATAATATTCCCATAGTAAAATCATGACCATGACAATATTCCCATAGTAAAGTCCGGACATTATTCACACCTTTACGTGACAATTTATTTTTTTATATTTACTTTAATAACCCCCATAGCCTCTGCTGTACATAAAGAGTACAACATAACATGGAAAGTATATCTGATCATCTACCTCCGCCACCTCTACCAGTCCTCACTACTCACTTAGGTGGCAGTCAATGTAGGTGGGGGAGGGCCAGATCATGGCATCAGGGACAGCCTATAAGGGGTCAAAAATAGGAGTGACACCTATTATTTAGGTCAGTTAACTATTGCTGTATGCCCCCTTGATGCTTCTGGGTTATGACATAACTCCCCCTTTTTTTAAAGCTGGGACCAACCTTAGTACAGCACCATTTGATGCACTGCGTGGTAGCGTAGGCTACTGCCAGTCACTGAGAAATTGCTCAAAGCTACAAACATCTTATTAATGGTAGGATGTAAGTGAATACATTAATTACATAAATACATAATTATGCTAATTTTTTTTAAAGAAATACATCAGGTGGTCTTGCTGGCATCAGGGTGGATGACTGAAGTGGAATGAGATCTAAGATTGAGGTCCTGTGAGTAAACTTGATTCCACAGTATAGCCATGCAATGAACATGAAAGGAGAAATCCACAAAGCCCCATTAACAAGCTGGAAATCTACTCTTACCTTTTAACTCTTAGTCCCTATTTTTATTAAAGGAAAGCCAATTAAACGAACATCTGGGCTTGCTGCGTGTGGCTAATCATACTGTTAAAGTTAAAAATAAATTTAACAACCAACAGTCACAATAAAAAATCTCTTATTTTCTCCAGTAAGCAGCAAAAAAAGCAAGAAAGGAAATTGGTGTATGGTGTTCTTCTAAAACATTGCAAGTGTCTAGTTCATTTGTAAAAATATACAGCCATTATCAGCTCTGTTGCTGCTGGAGTCTCCCTTTAAGGAATATATTGTTCTCAGGAAATATGAAAGTCCATAATATAAAAAGTTAAGATTATTTATTCTTTTTTTAGAACAATGCATAACAACACTTTTTTTTCCTTGCGTCTTCTTTCAATAGCAAACCCAAAAAGGTTATAGCTCAACAGAGAAGTAGAAAATTATAAGGCATTGAATACCTCTCTGCTCTGCAGTAAATCCTAATAGCAGTGGGATTCATATCAACACATTCAGGTATAAAATAAAACAATGCTTAAAGCAATAGGTAAAAAAAAATGATGACCCAAAGTCTCATAGAAAATGATTAGAACTGAGTTGACCCATTTATAACATTTTGGTCATTTGTGGATGTGAAAGTAAGGGGTAACTGATCAGGAACCAATCTTTATATAAAAATTATTACATATCACAGTAATGTAACTTGGAGATTACCCCAACAGATTTTCTTTATCTATATCATATATTCAGTATAGACAAGAATAAAACTAGATTTTTACCTCTCACAATCTACAGCTTCTGTTAATTTCATACTAGCGGGGCCATTTACACTGCTGCACTTCCATAAAACTTGAGCTACTGCTCAAAAAACCTGAAGCACCAAAATTTTGTGGAATATCTCACTTCCAGGCAATATATTATGGGGAATATTTATAAAATTTGAAACGTTTTTAGACCGGATAGTGAATATATAGATAATATATCGATTTCACTCTTTTGGCATATTTCTAAAGTTGTTCTAAAAAAATTTTATTGCCCAAAAGTGTCCTCCTGCTTTAGGCTGGTGAAAACCCATTATCTCCTATGGAGCTGGACCTGTGCCACAGACCGATTTGTTTTCCTGTTGAAAAATAATGTCAATATCGATATGAAATAAAAGGAGAACCTCAATGAAAAACTTCAAAGTGTGCCGGTTTCAATTAATATTTATTAACGACATTTTTTTTTTTTTTAATATCCCCTATTTAATTTGGACCCTATATAAATCAGAGTAATTGAGAAGTCCATTGAAATGAAAAATAATGCTACAAAGAGTTGATACATAGCAAAAGAAATCAAAATGTCTGTAATATAAATATCCTCTTTAAACTAATTTCAATGAAAGGTGGCAAAATGTATTGTTAAATTGCAAAGAATTAGCAATGAAAATGTTATATGTGTAACACATAATCAGGAAAACATAGCAGGATACATGATTCTTATTTAATTTTCTGTTTATACAACAAAGTGTAGGTTAATTGGAACAGTAGATCATTGTAAAAGCGCTCACAGCATTGAAATGCATTTTGGGGAATCCCGTGCAATGCAAATTCATCATGGAAAAGCCAATGAGACTAGTCTCTGTATTTTAGTCGAAGAGATAGGTAATGATTCTTTGCATCGGTACAAACAAGATGAATGTCTCCTTATCTTTTTCCTAGAACCAATTGACCAACAATTAGTAAAAATAATTGTAGTGTACTGAATCCATATTTTTGAAACCAAACCAGTGCTTCAGGCCAGTGATTACTGGAAAAAACTAAAGCACCTGCATTTAATAGTGTGGCTAGGAACATAAAAAACACAGTGGATGGAGTTTCATTCATGGCAATGTTTTCAGCTGGTTCCTTGCACTCACAGTCTGAATGCCCCATTGCATATTTAATAGCTAGGTGTGTGGGTTATAGGACAAAACAAAAGAACCAAATATTAACTGAATTTTACAGTGTGACTAGGACCAAAAAAACAGCAAATGAGGTGTAATTCACAGGGTCTATCATGTTTTACATGTTTAAGTTTAAACATGGTTCCTTCTGGAGAGACTAATTTGAATATATTTCCCAGGGAGCATTGCCTAAAGAACCCCCATTAGCTTAATACACTGATTGCTCACAAATACACACACAGACATACACACCAATGTTCCTTCCCTCTGAATACCACAGCAAGTCTAGCATTACCAAAAGGAATTAGAATACTAGGGACAGATCCATCCTGCTAACATTTATTTGCTGTTCCAATTTATTTTTTTCTACACAGCAAACTGCATGAAATTGCCACATTTTTTTTAAATGCATGCATTTTTGCCATAAATATATAAATAAATAAATAAAATAATAATTATGCATATGTTATTGCATTAAAATGTTCAATTTATTTTAATCCTTTATGTGGTATATGTCATCATGGTAGAATTCCTGTTATTTTCTTTAAAAGTAATTATTAATGGTGCTAATCCTACTGTGCATATATGGCTGTTGCTCACACAGTAGATTTTATAACTACAGAGAACGTTATATATAAACTACCTCTTGCTTTGTGAGATTAAGTTGGAGCTTTTTGTTAAAACATTAATATTTTATTAAAAAAGGAAAAATGTAGTATTAGCTTCACAGTTGTAGCGGAATGAAATATTTGAGATCCATGAACATGTATTTTGTGCACGTTTTTGTCTATATTCATCTTAACCACAAATATATTAACAAAATTATTTTATAGAGAGGTCTCTCGAGCACAGTCAGGGAAGCATACTATTTCTGGGGTAACATTTAAATGAGGAGATTGTGAAAACGCGTTCATATATTGAAAAAGACAAGAAGATATTAAAAAGAAATTTGAGAAAACATTAGCAATGCTGAAAAAAAGTTTATGGTTTTAAAGGTTGTTTCTGAGGAATCGACAAATAACAAAATACAGATGTAACATAATCACCACACATTTATAAATTCTGCAAACTACTAACTTCTACTAATTTCCCACTGGATAACATTCTACACTCAGAGTGGCCCCCATGATAAATAAATGCTCTTTAGAGTCACAGAAACTATAGAGTTCCATATATTTGTATTCATGTTCTCCCCAATAGATGTCTCTTCTCTCTGTAGCTTATTAGGTTAGAAAAATGATAAATTGTCGAAGGGATGGAAACCACCTTTTAAAAGCTAATTCTATTTCAATTATTTTAGCAGATCAAATGTAAGATTTTCCTAGAGGAATCCATGTGGGGAATAAAACTTACTTCTACATCTTCAAGTTAAAAGTTCACTGTTATTTGGGGTGAAATAAATCTGGAATGCAGATATTACACCAGAGAAAATACCTTTCATTGTTTATGCAAAGGAGAGCTTGATCATACAAGAAAATAACTGTTAAATAAAGATTTGCTCATTTTATTTTAAAATGATTTCAAACTAGAAAAAACAAGTACTTCTGTAAATAATAGAATTTTGTACCCTGAAAACGTAGACTATATACAGTTTGCCATTAAGAATAATTTTGGACCTTTTGCGTCCACTTCACTTTCTCAAATAACTTGGCAAAAAAAAGTTCTATTAAATCCATACCTTGATTTGTATATTTTATTGTGCCCTACTTTAGGGATTTGCTTTTATAATATTTGCCATTTTGCAATTTGTACTTAGCTGCAAAAGGAATTTTTGCTTACCCATGATATCCATTAGGCTCCAATGACAAAACTTTTTCAAATGTTAAAAATTAACATAAAAAATAAACAATACAACTCAAAGCTACTGTAACTTTTTAATTATGTATTCATTATACCTAGAAGGCAACACTGAAATGAATTGAAGGAAAAGGCCACATCATTATAAACTTTTTAATTTCTATCGCTGAATTAGGTAAAGACAGAAAATGACAACAGCCCATGGTGGAATGTCAGCCCTGATATACTACAACACTTCTTTATGAGCACATTACAATTCATGAGAACTAATAATAAAACGAACTGATGCTGAGATGATGAATTGATGCTATGCAATTAGACCTATTAGAATTCAGGAGAGTTGACAGGCAATAATCAAGCCACTTTCATGCTGCCCACTGCAATTATCTTTGCACTTAAGAATCAACAAAGCACATAATGGCTCGCACCCTTAAAGATTTCTAGAGAAATGGAATTTTGTTTTTTTTTTTTGCCCAACAAGGAATTTGGAGTATTTTCCTTAACTGTGGCCAGTAAAACTCAGAAAACTCCTTGGCAAGATACACATATTCACCAAGGGAACACATTGTAGCAATCAGTAGGAAGACATTGCTGACATGAATCCATGAAATTACTAACCATGCAGAATAAGTAGACGTTGAGAGGAACAGAAGGAAACGGTTTTCTTTTAATAACAGTAGATGCAATTTGGTTAACATTATTTGCTTCCTGTATCAAATGCCAGAAATAATACTTTGTCATTTTATTTTATCAGACCAAAAGTTTCTTTGTAAGAGTGGAGTTATGTTAAAAGGACTGGTCCTGTGGCACAGTGTCAATGCACAGGTGGAGGGGAAAACAGATTAAAAAATAAATGCAAACAATAATAAAATGATAGTAATACAATTTTGTGGCTGTGCTGGAAAATAATCTGTTTAGCTTTTAGGCATTTCTACTCAGAAATCTGTATTTTTATTTCTACGTTTCTATTTGTGCTTGTCTCTGAAATGCCATCCTATTAGTAAAAATGAAGCTATAACAGCAGCACAGCAAAGCAGTAAAGCTAATCACTAAGTCGCCACACTTTCCTCTAATCTTGTCATCCTAAAAAGATCATTTTAGGTTTAGAAGAAACTGAGTATTGGGGATTGCCCATATCCTCATCTATTTCTACATGTGTGTCTGATGTTTTACATTTTAAAATCCTTTAGCTAATGACTTATAGTCTTTAGTGCAGTGGTTCTCAACCTGGGGGTCATGGGTCCGACCACACGCAGATATGCCTCGGTGTGATGTCATCATTGCGAGGGTCATGGCCGAAGATAGTCTGAGACCTGCTGCTTTAGTGAAATGCAAATAAGCCTCAGTTTGAGAGATTGGTATCTGTGGCACTATGTACATCCACATTGTAGGCACTTCCCCAGTCCAATCTGAGAAGTAGCTTTTGTGTAATTTTGCATCTAGTGTATGTGGCTAGGAGGTAACACTATTGTATGACCACAGTCTCTCGCTTATTTATCTGTTTTGGAGACTTAGCTTCTCTTTTACAACGTAAAATGTGTTGGTAAAATTTCAATTATCAGAAGAGGTGGTAAATGAATTATCAGGCACTTGGCTGAAACAGCTCAGTTGTATAAAATGTTTGTAGTTTTACTCCACAAAGTCAGACAGTAGCATTTATGGAGAGAATGTTATGCACACACCAGATAGTTTGTATATGCTGCTTATTTATAAAAATACAGAACATTTTAATGAATTGAGCTTTACATTTAGATTTGTGACCCACTGTCTCAGCAATTGGGAATGTAATTTGCATTCTGACCATATAAACATCAACATAATGTATAAACGTTACATTAATAACCAGTCATCAAGGTCTGATAAAGGGCCAGACAGGTGAAGATAAGCACACATGTACTATATATGTAAAACACATTATTGACTCATAACAATATAAAAACCCACAGTTAACATCTACAAATGTATCTGACCTCACCCTGTAGAAGACAGAATAATGTATGTATATTCTTGTAAAGCACCACTAGGGTACGCAGCACTGTACAATTCAACCATACAGTTATAATACAGAGAAGGGAAATGCATATCAAAGAACAAGTGAAGTAAATTACAGCTAAATAACAAAGAAGATACATCACTCTAAGTGCCAGGCCATGATTGAAAAAGAGGATGGAAGTCCCTGCCCCATAGAGTTTATAATCTAAATAGGAGGAAGACTTATATAAACAGGAGGATAACAAGTACAGTAAAATAAAGAGTCAGTTCATTAGTCTATAGGTGCCAATTAAACAAGAAAATAAATAAAAAATATAAATTTTGAATAAATAGCTGTTTAAAGATAAAATATAGATACCATAACTAGTGCCAGTATTCAAAGAGATAAGATTTCAATTTAGTTTTTAAGATATTGATGGATTGCTCTTGGCAGAGGTAGAGGGGTATAGAATTCCAAAGATAGGGGGCAGCAAGAGAGGAGGTTTTAAGATGAGAATGGGCAGTCTTGAGGTTGAAATTTATTAAAGGCATAAATTTTACCGATCGATCAGAATTTGATTTCGATCGATCAGAATTTGATTTCGATCGATCGCATTGCCTTTAATAAATTTCGCCCTTGGTGAGTGCTTCATGAGGAAGGTTGCCTTGTGAAGAGAAGTGTTGATGGCTAGGTGTATATGGGCAAAGAAAGGAAGAGATGTAAGGTGAGGCAAAAGAGTGAAGTGCTTTGAATGTCAAAAGTAGGAGACTGTAAATAATACGTTTTTTTAACTGGAAGGAAGAGGCAGACAGGAGTTGGGAGGGAGACATCTGGGGAGAAAGGAAGATAATTCTAGCAACAGAATTTAGAATAATAATGACCTATTCATTTTGTATTGCACATTATATTATTTTTTTACTGCAAAACAAGAGACACGGGTTTTTGTTACCATATTAGTCATTTTGTATTGCACATTATATTACTTTTTTTCCACCCCCAAAATTGATTGTGGGATAGATGAAGTCAGACACATAACTGGATGAAGTTGAGGGGAATGGAGTATACCTGAGATAGATGATATTCTAGGGTAAAATATTTCTTGATATATTTTATGCAGTTATAATGATTTAATGTAGTTAAGGTGCAATACAAATAATTCTCTAATCAAAATACAATACCTTGTACTATTTGTCTCAGTCTGGATCTAAATACAATTCAACAGCCATAGTATTATTCATTTATACTCCACAATCTGTAGTGACCATATGATCAATAATTGAGCCAAAGATTAATAATTAAATGGAATATGAAATATAAGCAGGTCAAAAAAACATTAGCAATATATGAAGTATAAAATATTATACCTATAACAGAAAAATATTGTGGTCAAATTCTTCACGTTGAAATAAAAGCCTTAGTTTAACAGTTTAATCCCAAGTTCAGGCTCCTACCGGTTAGAAAAGTCTTCACCAGACATAATAATTAGGAGAGGATAGAAAAATAGGGCTTTCTTGAGAAAAAATAAAAAAAGCCAACTTATACTTGTGAAAAGTAATGTTAAAAAGCATTTTAAGAAACCTACAATTTGAGGTTAGGATAAAAGACTTTTGAATTGAAAATGACATAATGTTGCATTGCATGTGGTTTATTGAAGTTCTCAGGCACAGAGGCAATAAATCAGACTCTGGTAGGGCTTACTGTTGTGTAAAATTTAACTAATTTGTCTCATTATTTTTCATTTTAACTCCCCTAGGCTGTTGAATATGACTTGCATTTAGTTGTCTTAGCAAGATTTAGGGTGGAAACGAAAGAATCACTGAGGGAAAATATGTATTCATGTACTAAATGAAAAAATGATTATGTTTATTCTCAGTGTATAGTTGACAAGAAGGAAACATTCTCTATAAGATAAACGGTATTTTGCCTAATTTATTAGTACTCCCTCTGGTGTGAACTGCATTCTTAATCTGAATCTATTTATTCATCTCCATGAAATGAGTTATAAAATCTTCTATAACATAAGAAAGGGTTTAATGGTTACATGCTGTCTTTTCCCTGAAAAAAAAAAAGTTCTTTCCCTACAATAAACCAATAACTGGGGCAGACTATCATTTTTAAGATGAGGTAACAGGAGAACCAGTTATAAAGAAATATCCCTCCGTTTCTGAAATAGAGTACTCTAAAATGAAAAATAAAAAGCTAGATCCACTTTGGCAGCTAGAATCTAAAACGGACACGTGCAAGGAATTTTAAAAAGGATTACGGTAACCTTAAAAATAACATATCAAACAGAATGTGTGATAGATGATACAGGTAATTAGAGTGTCTCAAATAAACTTGCTTCTTTTTGAAATCAGAGCTAAATGTAGTGCCAGTAGCTGTGTGTTTATATATATAAAAATAAGTATTGCAATACTTGGTGATGCCTTTTTTATTGGACTAACAGTCAGTTTAGATAGAGAAGCTTTCAAGAGGTCGGTCCTGTCGAATACTAAAATTGAGACTTGAGAAAGGGAGGACAGACCTCTCAAAAGCTTTCTAAACTGACTGTTAGTCCAATAAAAAAGTATCACCAAGTATTGCAATACTCATTTTTTTTGCCTCTGTGGATTAACATGACCACTCTATCCTAATTTATATATATATATAGTTTTAAACAATAAATTTATAAATACATTCAATCTGAATGAGCAAAAGCTTGTTCTAGTAAGGGTTTACAATCTGAATATACTTGAGATTATATAGTAAAGTACTTTTAAAAGGGTTGGTTAGGTCCAATATTGCTCCCTGGCCAGTCTTACTTTACTAGAACCTCAAAAACATTTAAATGGAAAATAAATAAATAATATATTTATAATACTTCAAATCCTGAAAAAGATGAAAAAAAAAAATAGATTCCAAGGTGAACATTTGCTTTAATTCAGGTCTAGCACCTGATAATTCTTAAAGGGCATAGAGTCACAGTCCCTTCTGACCCTTTTTTAATCTGTTCATGTAAGTCTGGGCTTACACTAACTGTTTTTTTCAGCTACGTTTTTTTAAATTAGGCTCATTATTGCCAATGGTGAAAAACACAATTGCCTGTGTGGCTTATCCCTCAGAAAACAATGGACACTGTTTTTCAAACTCAAACTGTTGTCTGCTGCCTGCCTTCTGATCTGGATTATTTCTTATGTTGCATGAATGTGACCTCTCCTGACCTTTACATACTGTATATTTTAAACCTGCTACCTGCCTGTCATGACCTCTGAATCTTGACTATGAGACCAATAGCATTTCTGCCTTACCCTCAGTCAATATTTTCATCCTCAGTCAATATATTTCTTTAGCAAGCTGCAAGAGTTGATGCTCCTCAAATAGTTCCTGCTATAATATGTATTATAGATAAGTTTGAATGGAACACCCTGTGGTTCTGCAAGCTAAGGTTTGTAGGACATGTTTGATTTGTTTAATTAATACTACTGTTCAAATAAAACAATTCTGATGCATTGCAGAAGTTGACATTCAGTGCATCCAAGTCAAACAAATATGAAACAAATCTGTACACTATAATTAACTTTTAGAATACAAATACATTAACTTATAGAAAAAAAAAAAAAGAAAATTGATGCCTTTAAAGTCTCATGAAAAAAAGATATATTTTGAATGTTTATCTGCCTAATATCCATATAACCTACTTTTACACCACATGTCATACAGCGCTGTTTATCTTATGAATATCCCCTCATAAAAAACAATACTAATCTTTGTGGCTGTTGTAAAAACCTGATCTATTATGGGACAACATAATTAAGTGTCAGAATTTAGAAATATGATGTAAGAGTCTGCAAAAATAATCCAAGTTGTACGTCACTGATAATTCAGTTTATGGCCGAGTGGTAATGGAAGTTCAGATTATTAGCTGAAAGGTGCAGTGTTTTATCACTTTCTGTGTTTGACCAGGCCACATATATACTTGGTGTTTTGTTCATTATTTTTCTTTTCAGTATTGACCTATTAAAGGTTTAATGACACAGTTCCTTTGATGTAAGGCTGTATTGTGTAACTAAGGGGAAATGAACAGCTCAGTGGATTGCAGCTTCATTCATTCTGTTTTGTTTGTATGTTAGTCATAGGCTGACAACCTCAGTAAGATTATTTTTTCTTTTGTTTTGATTTTTTTTTTTTTTTTTTTAACTAAATTGTCATCATTGTTCCCCTGAAAAATGGAACACGCATTATGCAACCTTTCATTTTCCAACCTCAGAAATAAAGGGGGTTATTCACTAAGGTGCGAATTCGACTGTCGAATTCGCAAATGGCGGATTCACATAGTAAACCCGCGACAATTTTCCCATTGTAATGTCGTGACAATTTTTTAATGTTAAAATTGCGACAATATTCTCATTATAAAGACGCAACTGCGACAGTAGCAACCTATTGCAACTGTCTTTATCTGATGAATTCGCACCTATGCGCAACAATTCAGACTTTAGTGAATAACCCCCAAAGACTTTCAAGAAAAAAGAGATGGAATTATTCAGTTGCAATAAAAGTTAAATGAATTGTAAGGTCGAAAGTTAATGAACTCAAAAAGGTCGATTTTGTCCTTTTCAAGGTTATGCCACGAGATTTTAAAAATTTTTAATTTTTTAAAAAATGTATTAATATTTTTCGATCAATTTTTACTGATAGAAACTTTTCAATAGAGTTTTTCGATTGGATTTTTCTGATGGAAAGGTAGCCATACTCCTACTACTTGTGCAGGATAAACTCGAACAGGCCAAAATTGACCTTTTCAAATCTAACAACTTTTGCCTTAAGTATCTGAACGATAAAAAAAAATTCTGACCTTTGACAGTTTATTTTAAGCTAGTTTAAAACAAATCCAAACTTTTCCCATTACTCTTATTATGGTTGCATATGTATTTATTTATTTGTAATGGTAATATGCCAATCCTTTTAAAAACAAAGCTAAGAGCTTTGAGTGACCCATTGGCCCATTTGGCTTAAAGCGGGAGTAGCACAAAGAAGACAGGCAAAATATACAGGAATCATTCTTGTAAAGTCATGGTCACTTCTATACAGGGCTAATACAGCACAAAGAAAGATTTTTTTTATGATTATTACAATTATTCTAATTGTAAACACAGACACAACAAAACACTTAAAGTGTATATTCAGTTCACCTATCTTTGAACCCCCATTCACAGACTCCTTTCACTAGCGAGGTGTTTCTCTGGTGTGGTTTACATCCTTGCTGTCCTTGGCAGATATACAAATATATATCATTTCAGTAATATCAATTGTTTTTATGAATCCCCCTTAAAAGCTTTCTGGGGGAAGTGTTATTATTTATTTCTTATTATACAGGAAGTTTTGCAAACTTTGCAAACCTTTAGCAGACTGCAACAGAAATTCACATCTGCACAAATCAACATAATCGCTTCTGGGAAAACTATGATGCTAGCAGAATATATCATATAGGGCTTTTACTGTCAACACAGAAATGCTGTAACTATTTCATCCTTCATACAAAAGAAAAATCAATAAATTGTAAAAATCTCCAAATAAAACATGACAGGTCAGGAAAACAAACTTTACTAGTAGCAAAAGTCAGTTTTCCTCTAGAAAAATGTGTAGTATCACAAAAGATACTAAAGGGATATTGGATGCCATCAAAGGAATGTCATCAAAATATAAAAGGTTTATTTCTGTGGCAAAAAATGCAGAATGTTGCATCAAGTAGTGTAGATTAAAGTGAGTCTGTTTCTGTGTTTGCATGATCGTGTTCATCAAATTGTTACTTCTTTCTTCCTGGTAATAGGGTAACATGCATGCCACACTTCCTACATAGAAACGGAGGATCAGAGTAAAAGGAATGTTACTTGAGATTCAAGCAAGTAGGAAGCTTTATCTGAATGGCTAAAGGTTTCCTACTGATTTCTGCAACATTTATAAAGCTACTGGCCTCAATAGTTTAGCAAAAAAGTTTATCTGAAGTAAAGGAAACAGGGCACCTGAACTGATATACAATTGCATGAAAAGTTGAGAAACCCTACAGTTATGTCTAAAATACATTATATGGGAGGATTTCATTTGTACCACTTTCCCTTCCTTAGCCATTTGGTCAATGACATCACACAAGGACTGATAAAGATTATCAGACAGTTGGAATACTGATTAAAGAAAATCAACTGGAAACTTCTTTAGTTCGACTATTGGTCAGTTAAATTTATTGCCAAAGAATGACTGAATTTTCCCAACATCTTGGCCAAGGTACAGCCAGATTAAAAGATTGTCAGTTATGCTTAGGATGCATTTTAAAGAGGTGTTTAATTTACATGTAGAGTTTTTTTTTCTTTGAGATTCAGGTTTGGGAGACCTTTTGTAATATCAGGTGAGTATAGCTACACAGTATATTGGACTACACTCCAGAGTGGGAATGTATATGGAAGTACTTAGGAATTAAAAATAAAATCATCACCTCAAAGCAGAGCCAGCATGAAGGAAGCCAGAAAGAGAAGTGGGTAGCTGGTTCATGCCAGAAATGTCCATGCTGGTGGCACCCAGGGAGCAAGTAAGTTTAGAAATGAGTTTTGCACAACAGAAATATAAACTACTAAACTACTGTAACAACCTATGGTCTTACCAGTTTTCGGAGCTTCCTTGATTATAAACAAACACACTCTTAAACCCTTTCTTGTATTAAACATTGTGAGCCACATTGGCTTAAAAGAACAGTCCAGCCCGATTTATAAAAAGTAATGTGTGTTGTAAATGAATAATACATTTTTTTTCTAATATACTTAGTCAGTCTTTTATGCGAGGAAAGGTATTAATTATTCCATCTGTGCAGCAGTACACAGCTCCTTCTGTGTTTACTTCCTGGTTGGATTCTTGTGTCACTGACACAATGGCGTCTCAGGAAGGTCAAAATTAATAGTTAATGAATAACCAAGTTTGCTTCTGAAGCTGCGAATACACTTGTCGAACAGGTGGACAGCAAACTGATGGAGCCCCTTGCATCATTTTGTTTGTGCATAAACAGCTACTTCGACTATTGCTTGAGTTGCAGAGTGATGCGAAGGTGCGAATGCGACTAGGTGAACTGCTCTGAATTCACCTGTTTGACTTTGCCAGATCAGAGTGGTGAATTAGGGGGTTGATGGCAGGACTCCAGTGTTGCGTAAGGCGACTAATTATTCAAAAGTGAGAATGGCGACTGCAACTAAATGACAATATAACCTATGGACAAAGTGACATAGAGATTGATGGAATATTCCCAGAATACAGTTTTGGACAGTGTGAGACTAATGTCACTGCCCTAGACATGTCGAATTCTCACCACTCTAAATGACTTCTCCTCCTACTTCTATCTGACTGACTACGCCACACTACGCAAGCGACAGCGATAACCGCTGTCCACCTGTTCGACAAGAGTATATACAACCTTTAGACAGTGATGAGAAGTAAATTTGCGACTATTTTGGTTATGCGACTAGAATTGTAGTGAGGTTAATTCTGACTTTACTCAATGAGACCCTGAAGTGAAACAAATGAATTCTGAGTAGTTTCTTACACGTTAATCAATATTACAAATACCTGTGCACGCACACGCAGAATGATGTGAAGAGCTCTGTAAGTTTGCAACTGGCGCAGTTGCCTGAATTGGTCATGAATTCGCCTGAATTGGTCGCAAATTCACCACATCACAGAGTTTGATCAATAAGCGAACATGTGGAGAATAGACATGAGTTCACAACTTTACATGACAATTCAGACTTAAGACAATGTGGCTCTGTATATGGGCAATGCAGGGGCTGAATAGTTAGCATTGTGTCCTTGCCAGCACAGATTAGATAAACACTAACAGTACATATGAAAAATGTGCATAAAAACGATTAAAAGTTTTTCACCATTCTTTGTAATATTTATATACGTATACATATATATACAGTATATATATATATATATACATAAAATCAGAAAATGTTGTTTGCTTTATATACAGTATATAGTAAAATAAACATGAAGCACTACCTGCAGCACTGCTCAATTGCTCACTGTTGTTGATTGAGCAGCCATCTGCAATAACGTATAGCTTTCTGCTACACAGTTCAGAATGGGGAGGTTTGTGCAGGTTGCAAATATTGTCTATTTTCTTATACACCTAAAGTACTTCAACATTTTCAAAGAAAACATATTAGTAAAAGGGTTAAAATATGGTAACACACATTAACAGCATTGGCACACTAGAGGCTGGCAGCCTAATTCACCATTGTGCGAAGTGAGCTGCGAAGCCTTCGGCTCACTTCGCACATGGTGTTCTGCGCCTGCTGATGTCCCGCATGCGGACATTGATGAGCGCATTAAAGGGATTCCAGTCCCGGAAAGGAGAATCGAGTGCTCTCACTGAGACTGAAATACCTTTAATGCGCTCGCTGATGTCCGCGTGCAGGACATCAGTGGGCGCATAACACCGTGTGCGAAGTGAGCCGAAGGCCTCGCAGCTCACTTCGCACAATGGTGAATTAGGCTGTGAAGATCCCATATTAAATGTAATAAGGAACAGTGATTTGCACACAGCTCTTTTCTACTGTTATATCCAATGAAGGTCTTGTGATCTGCTTGTTATCCCATTTCATAACTGCACAAATCACGAAATAAGAAGATTTGTAGCATACTAAGCACCTCATTACTAAATCATTGTCTATGCCATGGCTTTATGATAAATCAGCCCTTCTACATTTCACTCTACCTCCCAAATGGATGACAAAAAAAAGAAGTGACTTGAAAATATGTATTATTCCTAGCAGGATTCAAGCAAACCTTTTGATTTGGACAGTTTGAAACCTGGAAATCCCTAATTCTGCTGCACAATTGTTTTTGGAAAACAGAAATGCATTCCTCATGCATGGCTTTAACAGCTTTATATAGCAACAGGATTAAAAGTTCGGGAGGATTTAAACAGCTGTCATTGCTCTTCAACTCTGGTTGACCTCTTGTGTGGTCAGTTCATTGAATTTATGCCAGAAAGAGGGATAATTATGTTCTTGTTTTTCAGGCTGAATGCCACTGTAATTATGTCATCTATTCAATATGTTATCTAGCTAAAGCAGTAATTTATTATGGTGCCCAGCCCAGTGATAGTGAAAATGTAATCAAATAACTTTGTTAGAAATTTTATGTGCCGTTTTATTTTAATATGTTATACAAATCTTGAGCCAGATTAAGGGCCTATAGGACTTAGAGATGAATTAGAATGGAACTATCATATCATAGAATATCACATATGTATATGTATTATTTTTAATGAGATCACTATTTGGGGTGAGGATTTCGAACAACCCCCCATCTTATACCTCCAATGGCGAAGCTGCCATTAACTTTTGGTGCAAGGATGTTATCAGTCCCCTAACATAGAGGGCATTATTTTGCACAGTCCGGATATACTGCAAACTGTTCAGTGACACTGGCTAGTGCATTAGTTGCAATGGTCATGCCCCCCTTGACTTGGACACTTGACTGCGCCACATAGAGCAATACTTCTTGGATGCCATCAGCTGCCATCCCCACTATGGCCCTATTACAGGAGCTAAGCTTTCACAGCATTCAGTGAAATGGAACTAGTGGAACAAAATCTATTTCTGACAAAAATACACAGCAAAGCCCAACAGCAGCTTAGCTGCTTTCCTGTACCTTTGCTATGTGCAATGTCAAAAAGTAAATTATTTATGTAATGGCACTGATGAAATATAATGATTTTAAGATGATCTATTCAGGCTGCAAGCTGTCATCTCCTTTTATAAATCTGAGACTTGTTTGAATGCCACTTTCTACGGGTATTCCATTGCATTTTTATGTGTAATATCTTACAAATTGCAATTGAGTATTTTGCTTAAAGGAGGCTAGAGTTGATCAACCTTATGAAAAGGTATTGCTGTTCATTTCCATATGACAGTAAAAACTTAGGCCTATGGAATTTACATCTCTGCCAGCCTATATTTTTGGGGCCACTTAGGAAGCAAATGTTGCCCAGAGCAATGGTTGCTGAAGCACCAATCAACTTCCTCCTCTGAACATGCTTACTACCTTTTCACTTAATCCACTCCCCAATTTACTATTGCTGTGGGGACGGTAAGATGAGAACTCAAAAGATTGGGGAGTAGATATAAAATCAATATGGGTACCCTATGTGTGTGCGTATATAATGTCTTGAACATGATGAAAGAAAGAGAATAAAACTCCTGAAAGCTTGTTTATTTTAAAAGACTGTTAGTCCAAAATTAAAAGTATCACCAAATACTGCAATACTCATTATATATATATATATATATATATATATATAAAATGTATGTTAGGATTGAGTGGTCATGTTAGTCCACAGATGCAAAACAAAAGATGAGTATTGTGATACTTAGTGATACCTTTTTTATTGGACTAACAGTCGGTTTAGATACACAAGCTTTTGAGAATTCTGTCCCCCCTTTATGAAGTCTCAGGCAACACTAAGTTCAGGAGGGGATATTATACTAAAATAAACAGACTACTAGAGCAGTTGTAAATATTGCTAGGTGGAGTCAGAGTTGATAAGTGGTTAGGGATGAGCGATGATAAAAACAATCATTATCGGATCGATAATCAATTTTTGAAATAATCGAGTCGATTATCGGCATCCAATAACGATTATCGTAATGATAATCCACGTCCTCTCCCTCTCCCAAAAGCACCCACCCCATGCCACCAGCGGGCCCACGATCCTCTCCTTCCTTTGCCCTGTGACACGCAGCCACACCACCACTTCCTCCTGTGCCAGTAAGGAGGGGATCCTGCAGTGTGTGAATGACAAGAAGGAGGGGCGGTGTTTGACTGATGGGAAGGAGGGGCGGTGTGTGAATGATGGGAAGGAGGGGCGGTGTGTGAATGATGGGAAGGAGGGGCGGTGTGTGAATGACGGGAAGGAGGGGCGGTGTGTGTGTGTGTGAGAGGGGAGCCCGGGACATGGACAGTGTGTAAGCAGGTCTGACACCCCCTTACAAGTGTAGCTGAATATGGAGGGAGGGGTGCCAGTGCCCACACACGCTGACACGGGCACTCAAGGGGACTGCATACACATCTCTTTAGAGACTACAACTCCCAGTGTCCTTTGCTTGCTGTATGATGGGAGAGGAAGAGGGAGAAGACACATCTGATTTCCAGATCCCAGAGTGTGCAATCAACATCACCCCGTGGCTGTATTGATTATCGATTATCAACGATTATCATCTCGATTTTTACCGGTAATTATCAAATAATCGAGGGGCAACGATTATCTAGATAATCATGCCGATTTCAAGATTATTCGATATTATCGCTCAACACTATAAGTGGTGATAAGAAGGCGTGCGGCTGGTGGAATTCTTACATGGAAACTCACAGATTAAATGCAAATGGAAATACACACATAGTTTTCCATAATATAAAGGTATGATTGTGAGATAGATAAACAGGTTAAAAGACTTACTAACATCAACAAATTATTGGAGCATAAAGAAATCAGGTGAGGTAAATATTACTAGCAATAGATTAGAACTGGTGAGGGGTTGATGGGGGAGGGGGTTGTAATTCTGTATTACAGGGAAGGACACAATATCAAAGCACACAGAATTAAATACATACTTTACCATTATATAGAGTTATGATAGAGTTATGATAGTAAGATAAAAAATCCAAGATCTACATTGAGTCCTGTAAATGTATTATCATTTGGAGTTCAAGTTTTTCTTTCTAGTGTATTTTTAAAGTTCCTTTTGAGTATTTTGATTTTTAGGTTATTAATTGAGTGATTGCTTAGGTTAAAATGGATTCCAACT
>WMED01001262.1:0-28464 GCA_019650415.1 Pipa parva
TTGTTATTATAAAAATACACATCATAATGTCTTTTACACTGGACTCCTAACTATAGAAACTTTTAACTTACCCTCAGTTGTTTACTTCTGTAACCTTTTCCAAACTTGTGGGGTTTTCCTACTTTTAAACATTTCCTTTTACAAAACTATCAATCAAAATATTAAAAAGATGATGAGTGAAGCTAGATTCCTGTTCCTGATGTATCATGGGGTCATTCAGAAAAGTCATTTTTAGCCTTTTTAATTTTTTCACAATATATCAATGTTTTTTGATGCTATTTCTAAAAAAAAAAAAAAAAAATGTTGATTGTTTTTTTATAAGTATCTCCCAGAATCTGTGTGTGGTAAATGTAACTACCATTTTAAGAAATATTATTAACATAACTGCACTGAGCATTTTTTTTTTTTTTTTGCAATTTTATTACATTATAAACATCCCAAAGCAATTACAATGTAAAGAAAAACATATATCATAATATGTTTTGGCATTCGTGTTATTGTGTGGTTTTGGTAAACTATATTTATTCATTTAAATGGTAATTGTTTAAGATATTATTTTGGAAAGGAGTCAAATATTCTAGTTGAATTAGTCACACTGAAAGAATTATAAAGTGCCTTTATATTCTGTTTTGTTTTTGTGTTACCATTGTTATTGGCAATAGAAGCACAATTTGCTTATCTCATGGAATGACATTTTGCAGTGCTCAGGCAAACTATCTTTTTATATTTCTCCATTTGCCCCACATGTGGAACTACAAATCCCATGAGAATCAGAAACAAAGTAATGGCTGGTTTACCCAAAATCCATCAAAAATGCTTAACAGAGTGCTGCTATTTGTTCAAAGTCAGCTCTCCCTTATTCCAAAAAAAAGGGGGGGGGGGTCATAGAAATTGCAGATATGTAACATAAATCACATAAAACTGCCATTATAAGTATCCACAGTTTTTTTTTTTCAGACCAAGTTCATAAATATGACACAAAGAAGAACACAGCTTGGCTAAATTTCATCTGCAGATATATTAAATACTCACCAGGATGCTAATCCTCGCAATACCTCTTACATAGGAGTGTTATTAAAAAAAGATTTATTCCAGGTTTCATCAAAAATGGTTAATGTGCAACAAGAATTCACTGACCTTTTCTGCTTTGAGACATTGGCATGAATACTGGGCTTAACACATTGCCTAAAATGTTTAGCTTCATTTGACTTATCTTTTGATTTGTATGACAGAGAGGGTACACTGCTAGCAAATAACCATTTCACTATTCATTAGGGAATCGATTCTCAAATAGTTTGGCTGAAATGTATCCCTGCCATGTGTCATCTAATATCCTTTCAACCCTCCCCACCAAGCCTTATCATATACCCACTGTGTAGTACAACACTACATGGTTCTACTGGCAAAGGGAAAGAAAATTGTAAAATACATATTTATAATATATATAAATATATTATTTAATTTCTCGAACAAATATATATTGCCTTTTTTTTTCACTGTTGCATTTTTGTTCATAACACAGTGATGAATTCTGTTTTCCTTTTTTTTATTATTTGTTTTGCCTCACTATTATTACTCTTTATAAACGTAAAGGTTCAGATGAAAAAAACAAAAACGGATCCTAGTTTTGTTTTTTTTCAGTTTTCAAAACTGTGCAAGTGCGAGAATGTAAGAAAAAGTTGATAAGTAAAATTGTTGAAATGTACAAAAAATGAAAAGGATTTAGACAAAATGCTTTTAGATTTATTTCAGATGGAAAAATATACCTATAAGACATCCACTCCCAAAGTAAAATGCAGGAGCAAACACAGATGTATTACCGGGAAAAGGTATGAGTCAGGAACAACATACTTGTATGTCATTTTTTGCAATAGAATAATCCAAAATTCTGGTGTTGCAGATCGCACTGACAGCTTTTATTGGACCAACATTTTTTTTTATTGCTGCTTAATACAAAGCTCTAAATCAGGAAAATTATACAAACACGTTTGTATTACTTAATGGAGATAACATTTAGAAATTTGATTTTTCACCTTTCTTGTACATTATAGGCAGCAGGAACACTGCAACCCTGATTTACCTCTGAGTTACAAGACTTCATCCTTAACATGAAGCTTTTTTGCACGTCTTACAAATGTTCATCAAGATGCTGACTATAAAACCAATGTACAACACTGCTCACAGCAAATATTACATGGGTTTATTTATAACTGACACAGGGTGCATTTTGCCACGTGCAATTTTCCTTGAAGAGTAAGCTCCGGAAATCTGTCAAGATCCATTATTTATTACTGGACCCCCCCCCCCCTTTTTTTAATTGTTGTTCATTATAGAACAAAAATATTCCAGCAGAGTCAAAAAAGTTTTTTGTCAATACAATACATTTACAAAATGTTGAATTACATTCCAGAAGAAAAGAAAACAATATTGATTTTATTTCACAAGTCTTAACAAGTGATGTATAACACAAGAAGAAAACAATAAAATACCTCTTGCTTAAATATAAATGGGTATCAGAAATCACCTCAGAGTTTGGTAGTCTGTATGAAACCTCTTGCCAGGTCTTCCTTAAGCTAAATTTACCCATGAGATATTGCACAGAAGAAGCGACAGAATTTCTCAAGGGAATGTTAACTCCACAGGACATGAAACATCACAGGTTGCCAAGACAATGCCAACACATACTGCTGACCAGCAAGCAAAACTTTTGCATGATATACAGTAATATTGAAATTGGCTTCTCTTCTAAAGGTTATAATGCAGAAAACATTGAAACATGAATATATTGTAAGATTAATTACACTGCTTTATATTTTTTGTAAGTCTAGAGAAATTATTAACACTATGAAGTGAGCTAGTTTTTACAGATTTTCAAATTAACTCAGTAATATATAAAAGGATGTGATATTTTCTTGTGGCTTTATAAATGTAGGTCATAAGCCTGTGAGATAAATACAGAAAAAAAATATGCAAAATATAAGTCAGTTAGTAGTTTGCTAGCAATACTTGCTCAATCACTCCACAGCACTGCCAATATGTCCAGCACATGCTAGGCAATATTATAACTATGATGTTTCCTTTAACCAAGGCTTTTCCAATTACTGTTTCAATTTCAGGAGCACAAATTGAGACATTCCCTCTGGACATGATTCATACTGGAAACACTTCAATAAGTGAGACCTTTACAAGGGTCATTCAAATGAAAAAAGGAAAAACTACATGTTTTCTTCAACTCAAAGCTACCATCCTCATCAAAAACATCATTTCTTTCTTACAAGTTGTTATGGGTTTCTCTTAAAAGCCTTTTTTTGCTGAAGCTGTAAAGCTAGGCATAATTTAAAAGATTTTTTTAAGTAGACAGCTTAAGTTTGATTAGCATATTGTGTGCTGAGGTGTTTAGCAAAAAAAGAAGAAATTAGAAAATAATGGAAAATGACAAGGAGGAAACAGTTAAATATGCAAAAAGTATGACTCAAAAGGATACATTTATGAGTGACTATTACTATTTCAGATAAAATTATTATTAAATATTAAATTAAGGGAACTGGATAGTTATTTTAATAGATAAATGAATAGATTAATTCAGGGCTGATTTTCAGCGGAGTCACTTCAGGCTGCCTACCTGTTTCAACTTGGCTTTTGGTCACATGACTGCATCACATGACCCACAATTTACCAATACCAATGCAGTGCTACTGGTAAGTTGCAAGCTAATCCATACATTTTACAGGGGGTCTTCTACTTTCTTAGAAACTCTACATAGACTGACAGATATATGTATCAGAGATGATTTTTCTTTTCAAAGGCAGTGAAGCTGATTTTGTCGTTTGACACAACTCATCAGAATATTCTCTCAAGACTCAATTGAAGTATATTTACAAAGGAGGAAATAGGTTGAAATGAAGCAAAACAAAATGCTCTACCACTTCTTGACCATTTCTCAAGAAAAAAAATGAATACAGTTTTTCTTCTGCATCCATTTTTTTGGCAATTTTTCACCAATGCTTTTCAATACCCATGGGATTTTTTGCTTTAACTCTTTAATTTAAGTTAGTTGTATTTACCATCACTGAGATGGAATCTTTCAATCTAATTCTGATGAAAAAATGTAGCCTTCCTGGCTTATTATTATTATTCCTACTGGAGAGTTGTGTCTTGGAAATAGAAAATTAGTGGAACTTGTATGAAACCAAGTTGCTCTCACTTAACACTGTTAAATACCTGAGTGCGCCGGCTGCACTCACGGGTGTATAATAAACAGGAAAATAATGGCACTTATGGAATAAAAAGCAAAGTAAATAAGTAAATCTATATTTATATTGACAATCCTATGATTGTCTGTTTTATTCTTGTACTGTACACACACACACACACACACACATACACACACACACACATATATATATATAATTGATTTTGTATTGCCTTGCAAAGCATTGTTGGGGAAGCAGGCTAATAGCATTCAGATGCAGTGCCTACAGGGGCTGATAATGTTGTGCATTATATTGTGAACCAAGTGGAGCATATAGAATTGTTCTTAAAGCACATTCTGAAAATATGAAAAGTCTGCATAGTAAGTCCTTTTATTCCATTTAAAAAGGATCATATCTGTGTATTTTACAAGCCAGTGAAAGTCCCCAACCCTTTTTGACCCAAACATTTATCAAACTGCATCCTATTCTAGACCTTGTTTTCACTAAATCTGAAAATCAATGCATTATTCTCTAAATTTGTTTATCCATTTAACACTATTGGCGATAGATAGATATATTTTTTTTTTTTATAAAAATCCAAAGCAATAAACATACAAAAATTTGTATATACAAAGAAGTATATAATAGAAAAACGCAGTGAATGCACAAATTCTTCACTCCATCAAATCAAACCTGTACCTGCATATTCATTGAAGGACCATGTTCTAATGTGCATCATCACACAATTTTCTTTTCTATTATTGCCCATTTATTAAATATTGAATAGAAAAAAATGTATATTGACAATTTGTGATTTATATTGTAAAATCCCAATGCAATTGTTCAAATTCACTTGAATGTTCCTAAAAATCTGAAAGTCTAACACCACTAATTTGCACTATATTAGTACTTACATCAGTGAATGTTATTGGTATTACTATTTATTTAACTCTTGTGTTTATAGCTTATATTTAGGTCTATATGTGGCATATGTTTATTTAGTGATTAATTAAAAGCAGTCTGTGAAGTTCAATCTAATCAGGTACTTGGGACTTACCTTTTGTTAAATTACCATTGAGGGATTAGTTATAGCCAAATTCGTATTAATTATATAGTTTTCACTACTGCAGCTGTGCTCCCTGCAAATAAACATTATTTGCATTGTATTGTTTACAACAAATTTCAAAGAATCACAAAGTTCAGCTATGACTCAGAAGATTAAAAATATTGCACTGTATAGACCAAACAAAGAAGTATACATTTTTCCTAATATGATGGTAATATATTCCTTGGGGACTTCAGATATGTTGTAAATGTAGACTTTTATGACAGTGTTTCGTGCCTTAAACTTATGAACAAAACAAAATGTTTTTTTTGTTTATTGGGTCACAAAATTCCATTCCAGTCTCCTGAGTATAAATACAAAACAAAGAGATCATATAAAAACAGGAAGCAACTGCTTTGTCTTATCAAGGTAATGTATAAAAGAAAGGAAGCTCTGTGTTAACCATCCCTTTTTTTCAGGTTTTGCATAATACAAGTATATTTTGTAACAATGAAGTCATTTGTTATCTTTGGTTGTGGCATTATTCACTATTAATGAATGACTCAAGAGTTCCAGACTAAAGTACAAATAAAGCGATGAGGTATTTTCTTTAAATAACATCACCAATCATTCAGATGATTATTTAAAAAAAAAATCAAGAGATTGTTTTACTGCAAGAGAAAAAAAAACTGAATAATAGGATTATTAACAATCCCATCCTAGTCTATAGATTTAATTTTAACAGCCATAGTTTATGTTCATTTAAATTCACTGTATAGGTTAACTGAAAATCATATTTTTTAATATGACAAGTTTTTTTTTAAATGCAAAAAGTCACAAAGTTACATACATTATGTGCTGAAACAAAAAGTTAATTTGACATAAGAACAATTTACTTTCTGGCTTCTGTAACACCCAGAATGTAATCAGACAGGTCATTATTAAGACACTAAAGCAGATAATAATAGAAATACAGTAGCATAACATTTTTCCTCATAAAATGTAAATGTAAATTTCATGACATCAGCTCCCAAACCTTTGCAACAAGCACACAAGTATTTAGTACAGTAAGGGGGTTAGCAGCAGTAGCAGTTAAAGGCATATTACCAGTTCTTCCTTGTTCGTAATTTTAAAATGTATACAAGTTATGAATTTATAATATTGCAATAGCATTTTATATTGCTGGGATTTTTACTGTTATTGATCTCAGATGTTAGATGGCATTACGGTTGTTGCGTTACTAGAGACTGGAATGATTGCCTTTTACCAGTCATAAACACACACAGCAAGCCCCACTTTCAATTCAGACTAATGGAGACCAGGCACACTTCAGGGAAATGTTTCATGCAACAGTTTTTCTGGATTTTAAAATAGAAGTATCCAGAGTGTGTCTGTCCCTTTGAACTTTGCAGGTAAAGCAATGTGTCTGGATATGGGAATGAATATGACTGGTGTAGTGTGCGGTGTTACTATACTTAGTACCATACCCAAATTACTGATTCTTAAATAAAAACGCCACTACATGGAGTGGGTACAATGGGCCGCAGCTTTAGTAAACAATTATAACATGACAGAATTTGAATGCCTGCCCTTCCTTATCTGTCTCCATAGTGACTACCTCCTTTCCACCATCCTTCTCCCTTTAAGTTGATTTTCACTTGACAGGTTAGTCACTTCCATGCCATGCTTGGATCCTCGCCCAATTAGTGCCCAATTTGCACAACAAATCTCCCCCTGAGATGCACTAACACCGGCAAGCATTCCCAACATTCCTCCCGCTACCAGCTGTGACAAAATTCACTGACTTACTCTCTGTTCTACCCTTTTTTTTAAATATATAACATTATAGCATTATATATAAAAGGGGTGGGTGGGCCTTTGCTTCTGCTCTATCCTCTCTACTGATCATCCCACTTCCTTAGCCTTCACTTTTCCTTTCCTGTTCACCCCCACACCTGTCAATCACCCCTTCCTCTCCACTGCTTTATCTATTATGCTCCAGGGGTCTCTTTTTTACTTTTACCTCTAGGCAAAATGAAAGAATTCAGTTACTAGTGTGGACAGTTCAATAGCATAGTTGTAAACTTGCACTAAAGATGTAACCCTTAGCAACTAATAAATGACTGACTCTGGGTTTTACAATAATAGTCCTGGTCTTGTTTGATAATGCTCTCACTACAGGACAGGTTTCATGCTGCATATAGCCAAGTTATTGTTGTACATGGGGGTTATAAAAAAATCATATACATTTGTTTCCCAGTTTTATGTAATTAATAATGTTATTCTAGCATCTGTACCCAAAAACTACAGGTTAATACACTATTCTAATTAAACTGCAGCAGGGGAACTTAGCCAACAGCAGCCATGTTTGCCCCAATCATGGTGATACACAAATAAGGAATGAACATGGGACTATCTGTCCACATAAATGATTTTTCTTTTCCAGAAATAGGGCTTTCTCAACACAGAAGTAATGGTAAAGCACATGATATGTGCAATTATACTAGTATCTAGTGGTCACCTTAAAAGGCACATGGATTTAGTTTTGTGTCAAACTAGAATACTGAGGTCCAGTAGGAAACAAGAGATCAGGGGCTCATCACAAAACAAGAGATCAGGGGCTCATCACAAAACAAGAGATCAGGGGCTCATAAAAATAAAACAAAAGATCAAGGGTGAATCAAGCAAAGTTTTTTTGTTTTTCTCCTCTGGACCCACCAGGGCTTTTCACTATGTCCCAGAGGGCCAGTTCGACACTGGATACTGAATTTCATTTATTATAAGGACAAATAGCAGAGAGGTCTGTGCTACAATTATGTGCATGGAGCTCAACAGTTTAAATTGGGTGAGCATGGCAATGATTTCCCAATAAGGAATGCATAGTAACACTCATGATGTTAGCAGTTTTGATCCTTGCCATTATAAGAAGGAGCATTTTGCTAGTTTAAAGGAGCAAAATGTTTCAAAGTAAACTTGAAAACTATTTATGCAAAAGTGAAGTGATGGTTTATTTAATTAATAAAACTCTCTTCTTTCAAAAGCAGCCATTAATATGAAGGATAAAGTACCCTTTACTGTAATTACTAATGATATTAATAGTCATCAAGGAGTTCAGATGGCACACAGAAGAATGTAGAGGCAGTTAGAAGTTACTGTCACATGCCATCAACCAATGTAGAATTTAGTTGCTGAAATTAGATTCATTGTCCAACATGCTGGAAAATGATTGTAACATGGCAAAATGTACACTAATGTTAATGAAAGAAAGAAAACATATAGTTAATGGTTTGGTTGTATGATAATTTCAGTTAATCAAAGATTTCTATTCTTTTTTAAATCTTCTAAAATATGTTGCTATGCATGGTCAGCTTACTAGTAACGAGCAAAGAAACTGAATCTCCATCTTCCTGGATTTTAATACAATAGGAAGTCCATGGCCATAGGGTACCACCAATCACTGGGGAATCCAAGGATTTGCCTATCCACAAACACTATATAATAGTATAAAACATATTAATTAGTTAATAAACCTGTAAAGACTCTTCATGCAGAAATGAAAAGAATGAAGACATTGGCTCTGTGATCAAATTAACTCACAAATTGTGTCTGCTGTGTTTGTTTTATGGTAAAAATAAATAATTTTTATTCAGGTGTGTCCCTTTAAGAACACAGAATACCCTGAAAAGCAAATATGTAATTTTGACAAATTATACATTGCTTTTACTTAACATTAATTATGGCAAAAATACCTATATTGTCTGTAAGGATATGCATACTGTAAGTTTCACAATTAGTTGTATGTATGTATGTATCACTTTATTTATAAAGTGCCACAAACATACGCAGCGCTAGTTTCACTGACAAATGAAAATTGTTATACTTTACTGATATGACACCTAAATGCTCCACAGAGACAAGCAGTGATAGCAGGAAACAAATTAAAGTGAAAAGTTTTATGGTAAAACAGCTGAAATTAAAGCAGACCTTTTATTTGTGCCAAAATGGCTGATACAGAACACACAGCAAACTAAGCAGGCATTTTCCATGACAACTACCAGCAAAACACCTGGCTTTGTGAGATAACTATTTCTACAATTATGTTACTTTTTAGAACATTCTAGAACCAGAGCACTGAAATAAAGACGCATGAGAAAAAAAAAAAAAAAAAACCTTTGCAGCTCACTGGATGTAGAAAGATATAAAGAAAAACTGAGACAAATTAGATTTCACTTATGTACAGTATAAGTACTTTAGGCAAATTTGTGTGAACTGATAATATATCAATTTGCATAACAGCGCACAGTGTAAGCAAACATTTTTGAAGCTTTTAGCAGAAACGTCATAAAGCAGTACATTACTAAGTGCTCTGTACCTTACTGCATCAATACATTACATATCTCATCATTAAAAGGCTTTAGTTGTAATGTATGTAGGCCTCACAATGCAAGCAACCTTTTGCATGTTATTTGTACAAAGATATTATTACCATGTAGTAAGTCAGCTTTGCAGTTATTGAGAATATGACAAATAGTAATGAGTACTGTAAAGCCATTCTTCAGTTTACTTAAAGAAGCTAAACTTTGGCTTCATCCTTTAATAAATTGATATATATGTATGTACTGTATGTATAATTTAAAATTTATAATTTAAATGCCCCGCTGTACAGTTCAGCAATACAAATATAATACAGACATGGGAAAAGTGCATTAAACAATACAAGTATAATATCACAAGGATAATTCACTTTTTAAGGGCGAGCTGTTTGCGCTATTCCGAGTTTACTTGGCATAATGCTTTGAAGTTCCTTCAGGTAAGTATCGTGAGATTTGCCTCATGCGATACTTGCCGTGACAAACTTTTTAAATTAAATATATCCATGGAAAGATAGCTATACTGTATGGCTACCCTTTCCATGGATATATTTAATAAAACAAAGTTTTTCAAGGCAAGTTTCGCATGAGGCAAATCTCGCCATACTTACCGGGAGAAACTTCAAAGCATTCTCCCGATTAAACTCAGAAAATCCAAAATGGCTTTTCCGAGTTTAATACATTGCGCCCTTTGTGCCAGTTTGTGGTTGTCACAAGAGGTTGGAGGTCCCGGCCCCGTAGAGCTTACAATCTAAATAGGAGGAAGACTTACATAGACAGAAAGAAGGGTAATAAAGATCTGTAGCAATGTACTAAAACACAGGCCAATAAATACAAGTAAAAAATAAAAATATATGAGAGATAAGAACATAATAAAATTTTAAATTGTTGAGATCTCACTCACCATTATGAAGTTATAAGCTGTTACATCAGTGTTCCCCAACATTACAAGGCATCTATTTTGCTGTTTCAGACATGTCCTCTCCCTCTCTCAAACACTCACACACTAGGGCCTTAAGCACAGGTCTTCATAGAACTCTATGTGTTTGTGAGTGTCTGAGAAAGAAGGGGAATGTTTAGACTGTAAGCTCTATGGGTCAGGGACCTCTATCCTTTTGTTTCAATCATGACCTGTCACTTAGAGTGACTATTTTCTTGATTATATGGATGTATTTTACTTCACTTGTTTTTTGATCTGCATTTTACCCTTGTCTGTTACTGGATTGTACAGCACTGTGTAACCTTGTGGCGCTTTATAAATAAAAATATACATAAATATACATACATACAAAACAGCAAAATGGATGTCTTATTCTGTTAGACATAGACATAGGGAATGAAGAAGCTCATAACTTTTTAACAGTGAATCAGATTTCAGCGCTTT
Organism: Pipa parva; assembly: GCA_019650415.1. Lineage (NCBI taxonomy): Eukaryota > Metazoa > Chordata > Amphibia > Anura > Pipidae > Pipa > Pipa parva. The sequence continues at coordinate 10,993 of WMED01001262.1, forward strand.
ATGTTTTATTCTTATCTATTAGAACTACTGAACTAAGCCAAAGTTTAATTCTTCTTTAATGGATTATTTCCATGTGATTTTAGGAATTCTTGTTACCCAGTCACTTGTGCTGCCACTATACTTATAATAATATGGATTTCCACATCCTGTGAGTATGTTAGCCAGGGAAGAAAGTTGGTCAGGCCTGACGAAAGGTGGTTATGCCCCCCCGAAGCATAGCAGCACCTGTACTTTGCTCCTATGGTCGAATAAACAAGGTTATACACCAATATCTGCAAATCATGTGTGCATATTCTTTCCAATAAGATTCACATTACACATAAAAAAAAATGGACAACTGTGTAAAAAGGTGTAAGTAATGTGTATAATGACCTTCCTTATGGGAACATATTAATAAGAAAAATTTCCTGAGGGTTCATAGGGGATGTCAGCTGTATCCTCCAACACTAAATATGAGAGGTGGTGAGGGGGTAGCAAAAGTATTTATGTATAGAAAAAAACTGTGCTCATTTACACTCATTGATGTGGTCTGTTTGTTGCATGCCCACCTGTTGTGAAGTGATATGTGTCTCCTAGATGACTGTGCTGGTAGATTTATAGCTTTGATATGTGGCACCCATATCTCTTTACAGAATGCCTAGACATATACAAGCATGCTCTTACATGAGTGAAAGTTCCACGATTTACCATAGGCAGGCAGTGCACTTTCTTTTATCCAGGTAATTGTCACCTCACACTGCTGTGATTTAGTTAGAGAGTGTAAAATAGTTGTTAATTTCACCCATTGTAGAAATCTTCCATCTGCAAATTAACAAAATAGAAAAAAATCCCAGATGCATCATTAACCTTTGTAAAACCACCAATAACTTTCACAGTTGCAGTCATCGTCCTTCATTTTTCACTCTAATTCAGCCCAGTGCCTCACTAGCTTTGTGTTATGGTCAATGAATAGCACAATTACAGAGAACACTTTTCAACCATTCTGAATCTCCCTCCATTTGGGTTAACTCTTAGGGATGCTTTTTTTAATTTCAAAACAAATATATATTTTTTTGTATTCACTGAACCACCTCTTCTCTCTATTGGCTAAAGTGAGAATTTGACTGTCAGATTCTCAAACAGTGGATTCCCATAGCAAATCCACAACCGCGACAATATTCCCATAGTAAATTCACAACAATAACCATCTATTGTGACCATCTTTAGCTGGTGAATTCACACCTTTACGCAAAAATTCAAACTTTATCCAATAACCCCCTAAAGCTTCTCACACTAAGCAGCTTGATAACTCTATCTTAGCTAATTAATTAGACATGTGACCTTTACTGGGCTTCAAGCAAGTTACTCAACCACCTGGAAAACCAGAATGAATCCTTTGCTAGTAATACGTCACCAGGCAAAATGCAGTACAAATCCCATTTAGGTATTCACTTTTAAATGTATATCCTAGAAAACTTTACATAGCATTGTGGACCCAGACAGCTTGCTCTGCTATTAGATTAACTATTGTAATAAAACCAGCACTAAATATTTTACACATTGAAATAAAACCTCATACTGTGTACATGAACATGGCCCATTGAGAATATATTTTAGGATATAAGGCTGCTCATTTAAAAATTCTTTCACCGTACTGAACAAATGGGTGAACAAGTTGATTATTTTATTGGTTATGTCAGACTTTCACATTCATCAAGACAGCTGCTGTTATGACAGCTGCAAGTATAGTTTGCTCCTCATGCATGGGTTAAACAAAGAGCATTGATTATTGCACTGCTAAAATATGTTGGTTGACCCACTGTCCTGAGGTTTGAGAAGCATTCAAATTGATTTTTTCTATTTAATTATTCACCATTTGGCCAAAGATAGAATCTGAAATACTTTATTGAATGACCAGTAATTTGTGATCGAGAATTTTGCTAAAACATGTGCCTTTCTAGAGCTTTCTGCACCACAGCTGTTGAATGAATTATATAAAAAAAAGTTTACAAGTTTCACCAGGTCATTTGGCTTTCCCTTCTACAAAACTTTGGAAGTCATTGGAGGGCATATCCCAATCTTTTTGCTAAATTGTGATTTAAATGTATAGTATACTTTTTTGCAATTACTATGCATGGACTGAAAATCAGTTGTAACCAATTTTGCTGGATAGAAAGGTTGATTTAACAAAAAGATACCTGTATTTACAGTCATTTTTTTCAATTGTTCTTATATTTTATGCTACAGAATATTAAAAATGTAAATAATAATAATTTGAAATTACAGAAATGCCAATTAATAAAAATCTCCCAAATGCATTTATTCTTGTTATTTAAAGTGTAAGTAAACCCTGTATATAAATAAAGCTCTATCTATGTACCTACTGTCAAGCAATAAATCGATTAACAGATTCCTGACTCACCTCTTAACTCAGCAGAGCACAATATCCCTCTGTAACTGCATTGTTTCAGTGAATGTTTCCTGCTATGGGCAGTACAGAGTTAATGACACCCCCCTCTTTTAACTGACTTTTCGACAAGCACAGGTTGTCCAGTATGTGCAGATAAGACCTGTCCCACAACTCTTATCTGCAGGACAAATCTTATCTGTGCATTCTCAGGGCTATAAACAGGCTTTTCAGATAGGAAAGGGGAAGGAGAGATCTTGTATAGTTTGTGACCTCACTTGGGGGCAGGGCTTATTGGCACTGCTAAGGAAGAGTCTGTACTCAGAATGGGAGGGGAAGCAGGGCTGTTTGTTTAAGAGGTGAGAATTCATGATCCCAAAATCGTTTTTATATTTTAATTTTTACATTTAGGCTTATACTTTAGAGATGTAAAATACATGTATAGTTTTGTCCATAACTTTACTTACACTTTAAGCTGTTTTTTTTTAATTAATTATTTATAAAAAGTATTTTGTTTTCTTTAAAGAAATACATTACTTTCACTTTATTGGACTTTCTACACCTTTTTGCAGTTCCACAAAAAATAATAGGGGTAGAGTATGATTAAACATGAATCAGGAATATGTGATAATATTATGCACCCTGCCCCTGCCTACATCATAAAGTATATTCTATTAAGCTTCCACAGACACATATTTCACTAAAGTGTTTTTCAAGCAAAATAAGCAATTTGAATGTGTTTCTTTACACTCAAGTAGTGAAAATAGGGTAATGCACATATAGGCTAATGAACTGACACTACTGCACTTGTTGTTCTATCCATTTATGTAAGTCTTCCTTCTATTTAGATTGTAAACTCTATGGTGCAGGGACCTCCATCCTCTTGTTTCAATTATGGCCTGATACTTAGAGTGATGTATCTTTTTGACTATATGCTTGTAATTTAATTCACTTGATGTTTTTTTAAGCACTTTTCCCATGTCTGTATTATAATTGTACTGTTGGATTGTAGAGTGCTGCATAACCTAGTGGCGCTATATAATTAAAAATATACATACATATACAGTATACAATAATCCACATATGTGGAGCAGTCTGTAAATATAGCTAAACACATTAGTTCTAGTGGTTGTCCAGCAAAGATGGATTCAGGGACTTTTCATTCAAATATATTAAAAATAGAGTGCCAACCACTTTCAGCTACATTGCAATACCAATTTGCTTCTGCACAGCAAAGGGTTGATGTTTAATCATTATGATATTGTTATGTACTGAAGGAGTTAATGGTACCTTTTGAGATCTGAAATTATCAGGGTAGATACTAGCCCTTAAAAGACTTCCCCACACTCTAGTATTTTGGTTCCACTGTTAGTTTGTGAGAGCTAACTCTAAGCTAGTTAGTGAAATTTCTAGGGTAAAGGCTTATACTTTTTGGTACCTTGGTATATCCAATCCTCTTATTCTCCAGCTGTTACTTTTCTGGTTTTCAATAAAAATAAAAGAAAGTCAATTATTATAATCCCATGGTACCGTCCCAGGGAGCACCTCACCCTTAATATTCGTATAGAAAAAATTAATGGATGACCGGAATTCCAATAGTGTTATTTAATGTGCAAACACAATGTTTCATGGGGATAAACCACCCTTCAACTTTTCTAGTTTCAGCATTGATGGCTCCTGTTGCTGGTTTTCTGGTCGACATTCCTAACATAGCCTCCTGCCTGTTTCTTTCTGCAGAGCCTCGATCTCCCCTGCTGCCAGCTCTGAAAGCTTAGCTGTGTGTTTGGGAAACCTCAGTAAGCTCTGCCCATGTTTCTGTGAATCCCAATGGTCACTCTGGGTGAGCCCTTTCTTGTCTCCTAGCTCCAGTGTAGGCGGAAGATTCAAACTGCCACTGACTGCAGCTAATAATTAAAGGCACCTTGGCTCTTCTTCCCAGTCCCATACTGACATAACCAGGCTAGGGGTAGTCAGTTAGGGTGGTCTCTGTCCTGTTGCCTGGCATCCGGCCTGGGTGTCCTTCTTAAATGGAAAGTATCAGACAAGTCAAGTTTTCTTGAATCCCAGTCATTGGAATTCTTCACTGTTCATTGCATTGCTGCATAACAGATATTCATGTATAGCTACTGGAGTTACAAGGCTAGCTCAACAGGACAAAGCCTCTCTTGATAATGTTGTTGATGTGCTAACATGACATAAATGCTTACATTATGCAGTTACATCATCAGTAAGATTAAAAAAGACACATCCAAGTGCAACCTACTTAAAAAATAATAATTAATGTATTTATGTTGGTCCAGAGAAAGGTGAAAATTCAATTTAAAGCTCGTACTAAATTTGCTTTAACACTGAGAAGTCACTGCACACTGTTTGTTAGCAGTGGAAGAGAGGAGGTGTGTTAGAGGCATGGTTACTTGCCATGACCCACACTTTCTAATTGGAGGAGCAGTGTATTGATTGCTTGTACAACTAGAAAGAGGTTACAGAGCAGGGTGGTAAACAGGAAAATGGAATTGTTAAATCCAAATCACCAGCTAAGTAGCAAAGTCAACAAGGCACAAACTGAATTGCTTATAATACAGGAATCTCCTCATCCATTGTCATATACTCCCCCTGTTCACCCTATCAGTAATAAGCAATCCCTTTCTAACCTAACTGGCTCTGCTCTATCCAATTTATTATACTTAAACACTGACCCCAAGAAGCTTTTCTCCTAGTGTAAAATGCATTATGTATTCAGGTTATAATAAGATATAGAGTCATGTCATCATCTACAACATAACTTGTCCTGATTATTCTATAATGAAAAAGTCAAGTAAACTGTTAATCAAATGTTAGTGAGTGGTCAAGTTTTGGAGATTCATCTAACAGAAGGTTATATTCCTAAAAGCATGTTAAACATTTCAAACTTCATTTTTCATCACAAGAGATTGGCATGGATCTAGTAAGTTCTGTTCCTTCAAAACCTATTTTGCCCAGAATGCAACTTTATTAATGTTGAAAATAATGCTCACTGTGGTGTTTATTCATTTGGCATCACTTCTTAACACAAAATAAAGTCAATAACAGTGGATGATGGGTCTTCTCTGCAGCTTGTTATTTTGAAAACGAACAGAGAATTCCAGAATATACACTTAAACATTGAAACATTTCCATTTACAAACCATATATTTAAAAATCAAGATATCACTACATTTAAACCAATATGCAAAATCTGCAGTGTTAGATTCTAGTGTTCTGCATACTAAATGTTTCCATCTATTTTTTACGTTCAAATGTTGAATAGAATAGATCAATGTGGTATGCATTAAGCATTTCAGGAAAGGTCATACAATAATCAATCCATAAGCAATGATTGTCAAGCACAGTCTTCAAATGCAATTAATCTCGCTAAAAATGTCTCTTTATAATCTAATGATAGATTCTTAAACCTCTTGGCTTTAAAGGGTTATAATCTAGGTACTCAAATTATTTTGGGTTAAGGTTTTAATAAGCCTTTTCATGCAGTATATAACAATTTTAACAGTAATTTTTAACAAATACTTGTGACTATGACACTATAAACATCATCACATATAATGAGAGAAAATAAGACAAAGCAAATGTTAAATAGGTCAGATGTATGTAAAGAGCAGATCAGCTGAAGTGTCCAATATTCATTTTATTACAGTGTGCAATAATGCTACTCAGAGATTTTCAGAAAACTGAAGTAAACATGGAAAAGCAAAGGTTTCAGCATAGTGTTTTCAGACACCTAATGAAAGGGTACATGTCAATTTTTTTGTAATTTCATTTTTATCTTTTCATACATAAGATTCATCAACAGTAACTAGACTCATCATTGTGAATCTTAATGTGCCAAAGATGCAATGATTTCACAATACTTTTCCATCTTCACATATTCAGCAAAGACCTTTATTTTTCTGTGATGTGGTAAGTTGTTTTACTGTTCACAAAGTTTTGCTGACTGTGTATTTACTCAACTCTGAGTCAGTTCACTGCACATTTGTGAGCAATTAGAGAATTAATCATATTTTGAATTTCCAATTACCAAAGTTGTACTGGTATGAATATGCAGATTTCACTTTGAAAAATAACAATACCACATTATTGGATTTATAGCAAGGTCCTTTTTAGTATTCTTTTGACATAGCAATCAAAAGGCTTAAAAAATATGGTGATTAAGTGTCACCATGACCCAGAAATTATCTGATATTGAACTTAATGCAAAAACAACTGATGTAATATATGGAACCATTCTCCAAAATGCCACAATATAGTGACATTGCCCTATCTTGTAATAATTCATGCATATTTTCAGCTTTTTGTCATTAGTATAGATTAGTGTAGAAAAATCTAGTTATAAATATTTTTTTTTTAATGAGTTAGACAAATTCAGTGTCATCTATATCAGTTTGGTTTAGGCGTGAATAAAATGATTACATAATAGGTCCTAAAGTGACAGATCAGATTCATAGTAATGTTAATGCATCTATCAAAAATGCATCTATCCTTAAGTAGATATTGTAAGGAATATGTGATCTTCTTGGCTGTTGGATGTCAAGTCCATTAAATACCTATAAATCTATATTTTAATAAAATGTGGTCAGTTGTGTGTTTTTACTAGAAGATGGTTGAGTTTGTATCATGCACTTTTAATACAACTCTGCCTTGTGTATATAGTAATATCACCATAAATGTAGATTGGAAGGATTCAGAGCCTTATTCACCATTGTGCGAAGTGAGCTGCGAAGCCTTCGGCTCACTTCGCACATGGTGTTATGCGCCCGCTGATGTCCTGCACGCGGACATCAGCGAGCGCATTAAAGGGATTCCAGTCCAGGAGACTCGAGTGCTCTCGCCAAGACTGAAATTCCTTTAATGCACTCGCTGATGCGCTTCGCAGCTCACTTCGCACAATGGTGAATAAGGCTCTCAGTCTGCTGTTTATTTGTATCATTGAAGAGGGTATACTGTGTATGGCTAAGCTTACAAATCAAATGTAGCATACATTATGTTCAACAATTAGATTTTAGATTTCAAAGGACACTCTCACTTATTCCATTATAGACATTATATGAAACTTATTTTATATGTATATTTTATATATGTTTTTTCTATATAAGGTAGGATAAGAGTGGTCATGTTAGTCCACAGATGCTAAAAGAAATCCAATACTTATATTAGATATACATATATATATATATATATATATATATATAACTGTATATATCTTCAAAGCTTAAAAATGGAGTCCCCGCACATATATGAAAACATATAATAGGACTTAATTCATATAAAAACAGTACAGACAGGTCAATGTTTTAGATATTTCCTATTAGCCTTAGACCCATCACACAATACTTATGCCACTATTATACGAACCTTATATTGTAAACATGAAATCATTTTAGGGAAAAGCAAGGTGAAGTCAGTCACTTTGAAGAATATGACTTGTGCTTTTGATTTTGTAGATTTGTTGAGGGGTCATGATACTTTCCATTTTGGATCTTTAAGTTTTTTGTTTTTTTTAATATAAACCGATTCTATGGAAATCAGTGTTCATAATCATTAAGTTTTATTTTAATGTAGTGATTGTATTATTATGCATTTTTTTTAATTAGATGGTGAAAATGAAAGGAGGGTAGGAATAGGGGTGACAGAACAAGCTAAGATTATTCTTGTTTTGGCTTCTTTTTGTGAAATCATTACAGTTATTATTGTCCATAAAAATTACAATCTCAAAGAAAGTAACAAATAACACATTTACATGGACTGTAAAACATTACCAATATATATTTGAGTGAATCAGAACTCCTGAGTGGACTCTGACTTGTATAAAAGAGTATGTTGTTTAAAATACAGTCACTAAAGTGTTGTGGTACTGATGTGAATAAAAGAAACAGGTCAGGTACATTCATTTTCATTATTAAAGTTAATTGGTATTTGGACCTTGCTGCAGCAGGGTAGTTTCTAAGTAGTGTTTATATATGTTTACATATAAATATATTAGAGAATGAGTAGGGATTAGATATCTTTTGAGTGTATCAACTGCATTAGTAGGAGTATTGAATATATATATATATATATATATATATATATATATATATATATATAATATATATAAATGAGTATTGCAATATGCATCATGCGACTATATGCAGTATCTTCCATTATAAGGTAGGACAGAGTGGTTGTATTAGTCCACAGATTCAAAAATAAATGAGTATTGCAATTTTTTTTTTTGCATCTGTGGACTAACACAACCAATCTTATCATATTATATTATATATTTATTATATATTTATATTTATGTATTATAATAATACAAAAGATAGATACAAAAACACTGTGACACCAAGAAAGACTTGAATAAGTTCAGGGTATTTGTATATTGTGTTTGGAACCCATTCCAAGAGTGGATCTTGCATGTAGAATCCTACTTCTGCCCGTGTAATTGTTGTTGGCACTTCAGGTACAGTGTCTGGTCCTCCATGTCCATTATTTTATCTTTTAGGAACTGTTGTGTTTTTTTAAAAGTATTTGGTTCCTTAAATCATTATTATTAATTACTCAATTAGTATTATGTCCTCCATATTGTTTTCAAGATGATCTATTCTGTTACATAGTTCAGCAAGGTACATGGTATATTTGATTATTGTTGTTTTAAACTTTTGGAGGACGTCATTGCAAAAGTTAAGAAGTTTCAGTGATTTTTAAGTTAATTTTTGATGTTGATCATTCAATATTAGGGGTACAGCAGTTTCTGAAGCATGGCTATAAAACTAGGTTAAGTGGGATATCTTCTTTTAGTTTTCCCCCATGTCTTAATATGTCAGAATATTATGCAATGGTTGTTAAATGGTTAAGTTCACAGAAGTGATTATCATTCTCTGTTAACCAGAGTCCAGGTAATGTGCATCTTTCTCATTTCATGGCCCTTACATATTTTTTATTTCATTTGCTTATTATATTTATTTATTATTTCTTTCTAGACATCACTTGGGCATCTAATGTTTTAAAATAGTTCAAAGGGTAGTAAGTTACATCAATAGTGAGAATGTGGAAAGTGCCTTGACTTTCCCATGAGAGATGGACTTGAACCATAAACCTTTGGTGACAATTGTAGAGTAAATATGGCACCAAAACTGAAGTTTTGATCCCAGGGGACAGTGGCTAAGGGTCGATTAAAGGTCATAGAATAGACCAGGAAATTTCTGTGGAAAGTCAGAAGGCTAACTGAAAAGTCAGGACACTGGGGGTTTAATTTACTTCAATGCCATCAAGAAAATATTATGCATAAACTAACATGATAGGAGTCTGGTGACATTCTTTGTTTGGTAATTTGACCTATTTATTTAACAGTAAGCACTGTAGGAATTGTGCTTCTGTGTATTTAAAAATTTAGGCAATAAAAGATGCAATATGCAATACGTATGTCTTGTGTCTGGGAAGGGAAATGCAGTGGGGTAGGTATAATTACCACTTACTGTAACAGCAATAGAATAAAAAAAATAAAATACATTTGCATTGGCACAGCAGTTACTCAAGTACAGAACTTGAAAAACAACAAAAAATATTTAAAGGTCAAATTCATGAACTGTATTGATTTCTGTCTGTGTTTATTTTTTAGTGGTAGCAGCCATGTTGTGTTAACAAACAGATAAATATTCATGAGGTACAATTTTAAAGTCAAATATCAAACTAGACACCATTCAGATACTTTTTCCAAAGTACATTACATTTTCAATAAATGCATTTCGGCCATTATTATTTTTTAACATTTCTGTCCTTCCATGTAAATTATTACTTTTTATACATATTTAAAAACTTTATTATTAAATCAACATTTTATTTAATAATATACTATAATAATAAATTATTTTCCTATAGGTTATCCTCCAGAGATGGTCTGTCTAATCATATCAACTACTATCCTATCCTATCTTATTAACTATATCATCTACAACTCTCTTTGGAACTGGTCCTTTACAAAACTTGTCATCCTTCCACTATATCTAATGCCATTATTGTAATGGTCAAACTGGTACCCAGAGGGAGGTGAAGGAGGAGGCAGGGGTAAATGGTACCACAGTAGACTTGGTGCTAGTAAACCTGTGGAGTCTAAGACACACCCACTCTTCACCCTGTCCCTCCACAAGGATGTATGGACTTTGTGGTGGTACTATATCCAGATCGCAACCCTCAAGGTTTGCTGTCTACTGGTGATAAAGGTTGATACTTGAGACAAAGAGAATAGTCGAGTGAATAGCAATGGTCAGGGCTGGAAGCACAAGTGCAGAGTCATAAAACAGGTCACAAGGTGGGGGCAGGCCACAAACGGAGAGAATTGGGAAACAGGCAATGGTCATACATGAGGAATCAGACAGGAAATATAGCACACCCAGGCACATCAGTAGAGTCCTATAAATGGGTGCCAGACAAGACGCTAAATGCATTTAAACATGTTTTCAGATGTGAACGTGTATGTGACGCAATCCCAGGACTGAGACTGCATCCATCGCCAACCCCAGACATCCATGGGTATTTACATGCCAGAATGGAAGGTTGCCCACAACTAGAATCTGTACAAAATGGCGACCTCGACCCATGCCAACACTGGAATTGCTGAAGAGGGACTCAGGTAAGTCGCAATCCTAACTATTACAGAACAACAACTTCTGCATTAGTAAAAAAAGATAGACTAAAGTTTAAGGGCCTTATTGACTAAAGACTGAATTCACCTATCAAATTCACTTTGAGTTGTAAAACCAATATAGTCGCAAATTCACTTCTCCTTATTTATGAAGTTGCAGAGAGATTGGTCCAATAAGCAGACTTCTACAAACTATCGCTTGCATAGTGTGGTGAATAGAAGTTGCATGAAAACTCATGCAAATTGATGTGAATTCCCACAGTGAAGTGCAGTGATGTCATTCTCACCATATCCCACGAACTGTATATAAGTAGGAAGAGACATGGTCAGGTGTGCAGTGGGGAAATCAACCCTTAAACTACCAGCCAGCAGTTAAGGGGTTCAGCGCTCCACCAGGAATTTATTTCGCTGTTGGAGCGCTGCAATTACAAAGGAGGGAGTCCTGTCTGACTCCCTCTGTGGTCTGATTACCTGATCTGTCACATGAGACAATAGGAGACCAGGAGCGCATGTGATCAGTGCTCCTGGTTTCACTTCCTCATTCGGCTGTGCGCAATGGCAGCTGCAGCCAAATGAGGAAGAACTGCTGCAGATCTCTGCTGGAGGGGGTAAGATGAAGTCCCCCAGCCACTAATGACGGCCCCGGATCCCCCCTATTGCCCCACATAATAAAAGTATACTCCCCAGCCCCTTACTTGCTCTCCCCTGCCCCAGATTTGCATCTCCAAGCCCCTGATGTGTCTCCCCTGCCCCTGATGTGCGTCCTCTGCCCCTGATTTGCCACCAACCCCTTATTTGCCCCTGTCTTTCTACCATTCCTGCCAGGATATCCCTTTTGTGTTCATCGAAACAGGCCCAAATTTCACACTAAGTGAGTATAAATACATAAGAGGCTAATTCACCATTGTGCGTAGTGAGCTGCGAAGCCTTCGGCTCACTTCGCACATGGGGCGAAATTTATTAAAGGCGAATTTTTAAATTTTGATTGAATTTCGAAAAAATTAGATCAAATTTTGAAAAAATTCGATCAAAATTTTGAAATTTCAATTGAAATTTTTTGAAATTCGATCAAAATGTTTCAAAATGTGATCAAAATTTCAAAATTCAATCAAAATTTCAAAATTCGCCTTTAAATATTTCACCCATGGTGTTATGCGCCCGCTGATGTCCTGCACGCGGACTTCAGCGAGCGCATTAAAGTAATTTCAGCATAACACCATGTGCGAAGTCAGCCTAAGGCTTCGCAGCTCACTATGCACAATGGTGAATTAGCCCCTTAGAAACTATATTATTAATTATATGTATAATATGTACTGTGTTAGAGTGTCATTTTGTGTCATTTTGGTTGGTGGTGTGCCCCAGGATTTTGTAAATTTAAAAAATGTGCCGCGGGATCAAAAAAGGTTGAAAATCACTGCTCTAGTGATCACAAAATGAAAATTTTCCTATGATATGTGGATTATTTGTAAATAGTAGGGAGAGGGCAGTGTATATACCACTCAGCAGTCTAAAAAAGAAATGGGATTCATACCTACTAATTACACAATTATTTTATAATTTCATTGAATTGTTGCAAAAGCTAAAATAATATTGTTTATTTTGTACAACATCTATACAGGAATCTCCAATCAGTAGTGCTGTGAATGATCTCAGAAGAAACTGTAGTCTTCCAGAGAATAAAGCTTTTTCTTTTTTTAAATCTTGGTTCTTTTTTACCTGAATGTAAGACCCTATGTAGCCATAAAATGAGATAGCAAATGTACCAGCTAACACAATCACAAAGCAGGGACATTTAACAAAAAATAAAGTTAATAACATTTTTTTTAACCAAAGCTACAGCACTGTACAAAAGATTCCAAATTAGATTTAGGCATAAGTAAATTCTTATTATTCAGTTGACAGTTTCCTTATTAAATATACTGGAACTAATGCATTCTGTCAGTATGCTGAAAGCTACAAAGCTATTTACTGATTGCAAAAAGAACATTGACAGCAATTTGTATTTGGTAACATATATCATTGTATATGTAAATACAATCTCCTATGTGTTACATTAATTAAGAAATTTGAGGTGTTGCTGAATAATTATCAGCTGGCACTAGTAAATCATAATTCTATTTTTAAAAGGAATGTCAGAATTAGTATTTAAAAGTGTCAAAACACCTGACATCATTTTATTGAATAATAGTACAGGGATTGTTCACTATTATGCTTTTATTGTCCCACAATCCAAAAACATACATCTGTGTGTCTGTCTATCTGTGTGTGACTGAATAAGGAAACTAGATTGTAAGCTCCATGGGGCAGAGACTGAGGGGGTAATTCACAAAAGAGCGAACTTACCCTGTGATCGTTCATTTCAGTACGCATATCCTGTTATGCGCTCGCTGATGTCATGCATGCGGACATTCCAGTCTCGCGAGGCATCTCGAGTAGAGCCTCACGAGCTTCGCCAAGACTGGAATCCCTTTAAAGTGTTTGCTGATGTCCACGTGCAGGACATCAGTGAGCGCATAACAGGATATGCGTACTGAAGTGAATGATCACAGGGTAAGTTCGCACTTTTGTGAATTACCCCCTGAAGTGAATGATGAATCTCTGTAAAGTGCTGCGTAATATATTAGCACTATATAAATGAATAAATTCATACAAATACATACATATATAGAATACGTATAATGGATTGGATTTCATTGAGACTAAGGTGTCATGTGTTTATGAAAATGTTTGGCACAATGGAAACAAAAAAAGACTAGCAGAGGTATATGTTCAGCATCGATTTATGTTGTAATTTGCTGTGAAATTAATTTTACTGCAGACTGTAAGTGAAAAACATCAGTAAACTGAAAGGAAAATGGTACCTTTCCAATAAGATCAACATCTGGATATATAAAAAATCTGTATTACAAGTGCAAATAAAAAAATATCTTAAAATACTGTGTCGGGGGTCATTGGTGATTTCCCCATACCAGGTAACACTTTCACTGCCAGTAAATATATAAGTAATATACTGCCAGTAAATACATAATCTATCTTGCAACATGCAGATTATCTGTAATTTTGAGCTGTGTAGAGGAGGTTCTTTACCTTTGGTTATGTGTTCCATCTCTTATATAAGGTTATGCAGAATGGGAAAGGTCCTCCATGGTGCCTTATCTAAGGATGGCAGCAGCAACGCAAACTGATTAATTATTAAAGTGATGCAGACACCTTTGGTGTTTTTACACTATTCTAATGATATTTAAAATTACCTATAAGTCATGTTTTAGTCATTTTCGTTAGCGGCTGCTGCAGTATTACACAGAGGAACATGGAGTTTTAGGCTGGGCAGATTATTATAGAAGTACAATAATATTTGACTTTTCTGTTGAATAGGTCTGGATAATAAATGGTCTAAAGCTTAACTAAAAATATCTGTACAGGCTATGGGGCTGTGGATGCAAGCCTTGCAAACAGCAGGAATTTAAAGGGTAGATACAAAAGCATTTTTTAACATGAATGAAAGGTTTAATTGCAAAAAAAATTCAAGAAATAGGGAGCACTGACTGTTTATCCTAAATGATTTCTATATTAATATTATTGGTTCTAGCGGCTGAGCTTCAAGCAAAGGGGAGCTATATTATATATTTAATATCAAAATATCAAAAAATAGAAACACCATGTAATCAATCACCAAAACTTTAATTCATATCCCAATAATATAAAAAATATATAAGATAAGAGATGATTTAATAAGATCAATAATTTGGCTTTCTCAAGATGCAAAAACAATAAACAAACCTTGCCAATGAATTCTACCCACTTTAAATACAAGAAGTCACCTCTGATATTGATCCACACCACCAGATGTAATTTACACCTGGTATGGTGAGCCCCTCCCCTCCTTATGACTATGTGTGTGATGGCTAATGCATCCACAAACCAATCTAACCTTTCAAATCAGTGATCATTCATCCTGACGGTTAACACAGCAGTGATAGCTGTACTTGCTGTCAGATGTCTCAAGACAACACAGACTGTGAGTTTAGGGACACCCAATCTGCACAGAAAAAACTTAGAATAAGTAATTAATATAACCTACTTGTACAAAAGGTTCAGATGAAAGAAATGTAACAAAAAAAAGAATGTCAAGTTGTGTCATAGTTATAAGGTTAACCTATTCAGTACTGCAAGATGCATAATTAATAGCTATTATGGACAATAAAATAACACATAGAGGGCTTCATTGACTAAAGTCCATATAGACGACCTATTTGGGCGTCTATGACAGTCACGATCTTGAAGAGCTCTTTGCACTACTCTGCATGCATGTGAACAGGTACTTCTACCTTTTTCTTCAGAGTATGTCAGAACAGTGAATCCAAAGTGGCTAAAAATTACAGGGCCTTTAGGAAAACTGATTGATTTTATTTTCTGTAAAAAATCTCCTGTGTCTATGAGGTATATACTGGAGGCTTTTACCGCAGGTTGCATGATTATATCTAAAAATAGACCCTGTTGTTGCAACAATTCACCCCTCATAGAAACTATGGGTCTTCCTGGTGGGTTGGAACTATTCTTGTGTATTTTAGGTAATGTATATATATCACTGGTCTTGTAGGATCAGTACACAATGAAAATTAAATTCTTCTTGGGTTAGACAACCTGTACAAACACCCTTCAGGATGGAAGATTTTAAACCATTAGACTCTATGGGGTCAAATGTGAGCCACTGATACACACCAGTGTCCCTCAACTGTGTCAGCAATTTTTTCCAGTAATCTGCATAGTTCAATGATACAATGGCACCCCCTTTATCTGCAGGGTGGATTACAATATTGGTGCCTGAGTACAATATTTTGATTGGTTTGATTATGTATGCCTTTGATTTTTGTGATTAAATGTCTCCAGTTTTCATGAACTGATTATTCACCTTTCCGTTCATGCACACCAGTTTCCAATACTTAAAACTAGGAACTTGCGAGGTTTCATCTGGAGACTCCAGATTTTCAAAGCAAATAAAGGGTCTCTGGGGAAAACCTCAAGTTCTCTGGATCCAGGTCTGCATAGTCTATCTCCACTCTCTCTCTACCCAAAAGCAACCCTATCTCACCCAAATCCCATCCCCAAACAAGCCCACAGATTTGTTTGTATCAGTGTAGACCCACCTCCTACAATGACTGAATCATGCTATTAAGTCCTGCCCCCAGCCAGCCATAACCATCATGTTAGTAAAGAAGCTGTCAAAATACCCTTTATATAAGCACAAAGCATACTATGGGACATGTTTATAAAGGTTCCAATTGATTTATATTGGATGGAAAAGACCTTTTCAATGTTAAAAAAAATGCATTCAAAAGTGACTTTTGACATGAAAATAAAAGCTTTTTTTTAAATAGGCCATAGCAACATAATGATAAAATAAACAGTTTCTCCAGTGTTAACAATTCAGCTTATATATATATATATATATATATATATATATATATATATATATATACTGTATATATATATATGACTTTTTTCAGAATAAAGTAAATAATTTTTATTCAATAATAATCTACATTACATATTTATAAATTATTTTAAGGCAAACTACCTGATTCTTTTATAAAAAAAAAATTGTAAAATGGTTATTTTTGTATCCTCAAAGTCCATTTTGTAATAAAAACCATTTATTAAGTAAAATCAGACAGTAATCAGTTTTTCTTCTGGTTTCTAACCTATTTCTTTTTAAAGTTCAATAGTTATAGATAAAATATCTACTAAAGTGTTAGTACATTTCTGATTATTTTGATTTACTGCAAATACAATCGAGCTTTGTTTCCAGCTCCCTGTATTGTATCCAATAAGTTGCACAGCAGGGTTTCCCAGTCAGGTAAATCACAGAGACTTTCAGGCATCACACATGGACAATGAAATCTATTGTTATTTTATTTGTACGTGTGTTCCAACATTCATTGAAGAAGTGTAGAACTATACATCCTTCCATTTCTCTGTTTTCTCAAAATATCATTTATATACAAGATTAAATGTAAATGGTGTAGTTTGGGTATTATTTTATACTACTCTGTATTGGCAAGTTTAGGTATATTCATTCCTACTCATAGCACAAAATTCTAAAAAAAAAATTTTCCCCAAATTTGTATGGGTGGGTGCATTTGTTTGTTCTATCTTCTATAAAAGCGTTTATACTAATAGTTATCTTTATTACTTCTCTCTGACTCCATATTCTTTCCTACCACCTCCTAAAATAGGTTATAAGTACATGCACAGACATTTGTAAATTTGCAAGCACACGCATGTAAATTAATAGAAACTCATAATCATGTGCCATACATGTATCAATCATTTGTGAGGCAATTGGTATTAATCATTAAAATCTCTTCATATTTAGGGGGTAATTCACCATTGTGCGAAGTGAGCTCCGAATCCTTCGGCTCACTTCGCA